>JAQFZC010000144.1:0-76553 GCA_034695205.1 Dicyrtoma fusca | reverse complement strand
AGGTTTTCTCGTTTTGTGGACTTGAGCCACAATGCAACTAAGCGACGGCTGGACATACGTCACAATGCTTTTAAGCCAGGATTGGACTTACGCCACAATGCACCTTCACCGACGTTATGTACCTTCGCTTCAACCTATTCGCAACTTAGAAACCAATCAAAATAAGCTTTACAAAAGTGCTTTTTCTAGAAATTAACCTTTTCAAAAGGGTCAAAGCTACAAGTAACATTTTCAAAAGTATTCAACCCAGTACATAACTAAGATTTTCAAACAGGTCAAAACAAGAAACTAATACTTTCAAAAAGATGTAAAACAAGAAATTAACATTTTCAAAAAGATGTAAAACAAGAAATTAACACTTTCAGAAAGGACAAAACAAGAAACTAACACGTTCAAAAAGATGTAAAACAAGAAACTAACACTTTCAAACTGGTCCAAACAAGAAATTAACACTTTCAAAAAGATGTAAAACAAGAAATTAACATTTTCGAAAAGGTCAAAATAAGAAACTAACACTTTCAGAAAGGACAAAACAAGAAACTAACACTTTCAAAAAGATGTAAAACAAGAAATGAACACTTTCAAAAATGTGTAAAACAAAATATGAACACTTTCAAAAAGATGTAAAACTAGATGAAGTACCGTTTCGAAAAGGTTAAGTTGACAATTTTGTAGGTGTTTTCACAGGCTGGGCCTTTAGAAAGAGATGAACGTGTGAGAGTGACATATTTGGTAAAATGACTTTAGATGAGATGAAATGAGAGGGATGGGTATTCGTCTGTCTAACGTAAAAGAAAGGTCAACAAACCTTTGAAGGTCCCTGTGCGGTACTTTTTCCACTTCCATTGGATTGCATTGTTGTTATGATTTGACTTGGATTTTGTAGCATTGCATTGCATTACATTGGAACTTTTGGAACAACCTGTTACTGAACAACTGAACTGACTGACTTTGTGTCAACCATCCTACGTATTGGTACGTGGGCCATTCTCCTTGGAAATCCTTGAAAAGTGAAATGAACTGGAGATGTTATTAACGCATTTATGATGACAGCTTCCATTATATTATTTAGGGTTTTCCGCATTGCGTTGCGTTGGCAGGCAAACAGTGCGTCTTTTCTTGTTTTTTTTGCTGTTGTTTCAACTGGGATTTTAATCCCGGTGTTCATTCCCCTTTAACCTATTAAGAACTGGAGATATGTGAAAAGAATGCTTACAAAAGTGTTTAATTCGATAAATGTACTCTTTCAAAACGGTCAAAACTAGCAAATAACACATTTTTAAAACAGTCAAAACTAGTAAATGGCACTTTTTCAAAACGGTCAAAACTAGTAAATAACACTTTTTCAAAACGGTCAAAACTAGTAAATAACTCTTTTTCAAAACAGTAAAACTATTAAATAACACTTTTTCAAAACAGTCAAAACTAGTAAACAAGACTTTTTCAAAAACATTCAAAGCTAAATATATGACCGTTTCGTAAAGGTTACAAGTGTACGTGTGTTAAAAATTGATCTATGACCAGTTTTCAATAAGCGTACCTGGCTACCTTCCTACGCACGTAATATTTCTAAGAATTTCTAAAGTTCTTACATAATTCAGTTAGCAACTATAATTTGTAATTGGCATCCGGGGTACTGTGTACTAATGAACGATAGGGCAGGGCTTTGGGAGATTCGGAGTAACGGCTTACAAGGCAATTAAACGGTTTCTTAGTTAAATGATTATCATTAGTAAATTGCAAGGTTGTATTAAAAGTTGCGCATAATATATACCTAATAATAAATTATCAAAAAAATAATACATTTTATCTGTCTGTCCTTTGTGCTTTGTGTTTCTGCTTCCGTAAATGGTAAAAGTCAAAGTCAAGGTTAGATTTTTATTATGTATTTTTCTTCCCTAACTTCTTCTGAACTTGTTGAACTTCCTTTAGTCAGCCCTGTCCGTTCAAAATCATTAAAAATACCGTTTACCCTAAAGACGTGCTAACTGTCAATAGCGCAAGAGAGCTAGGAGACCAATTTGTATTCAACTACCAACGTACCTAGTTTTAATTGATAGTGTTACAAAATATAATTAAAAATTTGTTGTACAATTTGACGGCAAACCAAAGCCGATACAATTATGTATACCATGTTTTGTCGTTTTGTTTTAACTAATACGGAACTGTACCAATTATTTACTACCATTGTATATATACGTGCCCAAGATTATCCCTTTTATTTGATTATGATGACAGTGACGTTGCGTTGCGCCAAAGGAGTAACTTCAGAAGATGAGGGAGCTGTAAAAAAAAATGTGTACCGGTAATTGTAAGCATAAATTATGTACCTGCTTAAAGGACTTTCTTACGATTACGATTATAGGCACAGTCACACAGTCATGAGTGTATGAAGTAACTGTTTGATAAAAGACAGCATAAAAAAAACGGACAAACAAAAAGACACATAATAGAAAACAATTCAAGTGGAAGGAAGGAAGGAAGGTGAGTCAAGTTGATAGTGGATAATTTTAACTGGCGTAAAAGAGAGAGAGATACTCTCCTTATTCTTGAGATATAACTGCAAAAAAAAAAACGTAGAAATACACTTGCTCGCTCAAAGATGCTATAATATTTATATTTATACTTTTATATTAACTCGTATACGGATATCTGTAGAAACTAAAACTGACGGACGAACGGACGGCCTATCTGTTCTGTGGGGATGATAGGGAATAGTGTGGGAGATACATGGAGGGATGATGATGGGATGAAAGACTGTAAAAGTTGGATGCTCATCCAGACAGACGAGACAGTGTGTTGAATAGTTCAAGTGAACGTAACGTATCGTAACTGTACTTTGTATTTTCTCTGTACACACACATTAAAGGCATTAAGGTAAAGGTAAAGCTAAAGCTACAAGTTATAAGAGCAGCCCAACAATAAGAAAATCACCGTAGCCATTAGGAAAGGTAGGATACACCGTAGATATTATATGCTTACAACTGATATAGGGAAATGCATCACCCTCAAGAGTCTATACTCCCACGAAACTACCGTACTACCATCCAGGAGTTTAAATGGCCTTTAGGCGCCTCGCAAATGTTATCTACACGCAAAAATAAGGATGGGGAAGAAAGGTACATTGATTACAGATGAAACTTCTTTGGGCTTTGGAAAAAATGGTTGGTTGGTCGACGTATTGAAAGATACGCAAACTATTATTTTAGGTTTTTCAAAAAAAAAAATAATAAGAAAACAAAATATGATATGTACTATATGTAAATAGCGTTTTCCCAAATTTAAAAATATCATACAGATGCAAAGCTCATTACTGGCAATCTCAAAATACGTGTAGGCAGTAAAACTTGGTATTAACAATATCAAAAAGGTGTAAGATTTATTATATATCTAATACATTTCTCAAAATATGCAAAACGTGATGCTATCGTTCCGAAAGTAGGCAAAACATTATACAATTATGTTATTTTTTAAAAAAAAGTGTATAGTAAAAAAAAGATGATCATTGTTATTAACAGTTTTCAAAATAAAGCAAAAACATGATACTAACGTTCTCAAAATAAAATAAGCAAAACACATTATTATCTTTTTCATAAAAGCCAAAACACACGTTATTGTCATTTTCAAAAAAACGAACAACACATGTTATCTCCATTTTTCAAAAAGTGTGCAAAACATTAATTATCCTCTTTTGAAAAAGTAACAAAACATTAATTATCCTCTTTTGAAAAAGTAACAAAACATTGAATTATCCTTTTCAAAAAGTGTGCAAAACACTGTATCACCCTTTTCAAAAAGTGTGCAATACACACATATCATCCTTTTCAAAAAAACATGCAAAACAATGTATTTCCGTTTTCAAAAAGTGTGTAAAACATTGTATTACCCTTTCCAAAATGTGTGCAAAACACTGCCTATATCACCCTTTTCAAAAAACATGCAAAACAATGTATTTCCCTTTTCAAAAAGTGTGTAAAACATTGTACTACCCTTTCCAAAAAGTGTGCAAAACACTACCTACCATCACCCTTTTCAAAAAGTGTGCAAAACATTGTATTTCCCTTTCCAAAAAAAGGGGAAACTGGTATCTACTAGCTATAATAACAGGGATAACTAGAAAACTGTATACCGTATAGCATGCTGTAGATAGATTAGCACATTTTGACGAAGTCAATAGCACGATTTGCCCCGTCACATCGGAACCACCCCTCTCTATCACTCGGAAGGATGTAGCCGTGTGTCTAGATGTATGGGCTGGCAGTGCAGTGTAACAGGTAAGTCAGGTTCAACATACGACACACAAGCAAAACATCGCATCGGCCAAGCAAAACTAAATCCAACTCGAAATACATAACTGAAGTAGTATAGCTATAGGTAGGTACATAAAGTTACATCGGGGAAGCGAGCGAGGCAACTCATTCCCACAACACACACACAACAGGATCATCATCAACTCAACTTCAACTCATCCCATTTAAAGTCTGTATCCTTCTGTAGTAAAGGCTGTGGGCATGCAAAGAGTACTTTTATCACACGGGAAGATGATGATGATGAGGATGGGGATGGAGTGAGTGAGCCAGCTTTTGGAGCCAGCGTTTGTCCCTAACCTTAACATTCAGCATTCTCTTCGTTGTTCCTGATGAGGTAACATCCATCGTCAACAATTCCTATTACGACAATCATCATCAGCACAGCACCAGCCTTTAACATTACATTTCTCATCTCATCTGCCACACAACCCAGTGAATCTCCTTGAGTTTTGTCTATCTGTCCGTCTGTCTTTAATCATCATCTTCCTTCACACGGGATAGTTGATAGTTGATAGGTTAATTTTGTTGTCTATTGGATAATCTAAGTTATTTATAAACGTTTGAATCAATCAATCCCTAAATAGCGTGTAGAATCCCTAAACACGTGCAACGACAACGATGGATCCACATTTGGCATCGGCAACAATCAATTTGGTCAATCAATGATAGTTCAGCATTGATAGTGTAAGTGTTAACGAAAGCCCAGCAATAATAGCAGGAACGGTTCTGAACTATTTGTGACAATGCTTCATCATGTCGAGGAATTTTGACGTCAAAATCCGACCAAAATCCAGTCCCAGTCAACATTCCGTCAGCAAGCCACGTGCCAGTTGCTAGTTGCTAGTTCGTCGTCGTGAATTAACATGTGAGATTGAAACGACAGGCGAAAGGCTCGATACGATAGTTGTGACATAATTATTATTATAATTTTTATTTTTAAATTACCCATTTTTTATATATTTGATTTGTTGACGAATTTTGCCTGTCACCTGTATCAAACAAATGCCGGTAGTATTATTATTGGGGACGCAGAATTTGCAGAAGGATTCAAGAAATCGGAAAATGTGATTAAAATAATTGAGTGTGCAATTCCAATTCCAACTTCACAATCATTAATTTTTGATATTTGATATTTGACATTATTTTTTGGCGAGTTGTGTCTTGTGTTTAAACTTCAAGAAGAAAGCAACGGTCAACGCAACGGTCAACGGATTTAAAGTGACAATCAGTTTAGAATGATGTTGTAGCTGACACATGGATACTCAGTAAAGTTTACCGGTGAATTATTATTATCATTATAATTCGGATTAATTCCGGATTCCGGGAAGGATTCTCCGGTTGTTATTTTAGAGCTCCAATTTTCTTGTCAGAGGTAAGTTCAACTTTCAACTTTTTAATCATAATCATAATTAAGTCATAAGTATGGAAACACATTCAACATTCCACGTTTGACATTTTGTCTATTCATTATTGTATTGCCATCGCATCGATTAAAAGATAGATTCTAGAACTTGTATGTAGTATGGGGAAGTAATTTGTATAATTATTATTACATTTTAATATTTTAATATTTTATAGCCGATGCAAATTGAGGTTTAGTTGGTGAGCAGTTCAGTAAGCAGGCAAATAAAAATAATTATTGTTGCATCTACATTCAACATTCTACACACACAGATAGTCAAGCTAGTGGTGTGTTGTAAATATGTGTTAGTCTGGTGGTTCGTTCGTTCGTCATTCGTAGTTGGTATTGGGAGTGTTAATAGTGTTGGTAGTGGTGGGGGCTATATTTTCATATAATATATTTTTTCCAAACAACAATTCAAACATGATGAAATATGACCGAAGAACTGCAGTCATGGTCACATAAATGAGAATTGAAATAGTTTTTTCACCCATCCAGGAAAATATAGAGGAAACTCATTTCTTTATTTACGCATCACAGCGAACCAAAAAAAAAAATTGAACTGCCTCTCACTCATTTCACTTCAGCATAGTAGTTAGCTTAGTTAGTGAGGTATTAGTATGTCAAAATCGGTAGTAGCATCTCCCCCATAGCCATAGCATTAATAGTAGTAAAGATTGTAAAGAATAATAGTGAATAGAACACAGAGTCAGTCTTCACTTCACTGTTAATTTTTATCCTCAAGTTCCCTCATGTACTAGCTGCATGAGAATGAGACAGAGGTTTGACGAGCAGTGTAATCTTGTGACTAGTAAAACTAGGTATACTTAACTATTGGTAGATACTTCATTCTCATAGATCGTATTACAGAATAAGAAATTATGATGATAACCCACTGGATCATATTTTTACAATGCTCGTATAACTCCTATAACTCCTATAATTCGCATAAAATTAAAGCTATAGTTATAGGAGTATCTAAGTACTATCTACACAAGGTATTAGCGAGAGTGTGTTATGGGAAGATCGGCGGCTGGCTCTGGCTCTGGCTTGGCACTTGGCTGGGTTGCCGCTAGCAATATAGCAAATGCCATTTTTCCCTTTTGCCTTTTGCAAATATAGTAACAACTCTTATGTTATGGGATGATAAGGCTTAAAAAAAAATTCAGCTGATTCACCATACATAGCGAGCCGAAGAGTATAGTAGCATCACATAATGCACTGCATCGGCAGAATTAAATTCATATGACCTTTTCCTTAAACCAAATGACGAAGTGTAATAGCAATGAGCAAGTTTTAAATTCAAGGTAAATATAAAGTAAAACTCAGTCTGTCAGTCTGTCCGTGGCCGTGTCTTTTCGTAGTAGGAGTGATCCTGCAGATGTTAATTATGCTTGCACAGTGCATTGCATTGGTGGTTGGTGTGCTGTGTTGGATTTGGATTTGATCTGATCTTCCAGCCACAGTCGGTAACTTCCCAAGTTAAAATGTAAAACTGAAATTATATTTAATCGAGGTTTTACTTTTTAAATACAAACTTGATCACATGCCATTTACATACAACTCCAGCTCGACCCACAGACCGACAGACAGACCGACCGACCGACCAAAGTCGATCTTCTGGCGTAATACGTTATTCATTTTTGCTCTCGTTATTCTCTATACACTCTGTATGACAGCGAGTGAACGTGATCATGAGGAAAAGGCGCTTTGAAATTCTATCCTAACCATCATAATTACCTATGGATTATTTAAGTAGTGGTAGATTTAAGAATTATCTGTAACGTGTGGTAATGGGATGCAGCCCCCTCTGTTTCTGTGTATGCATTTATTTTGTGGATTTTTCTGTCTAATAATTGTTAAATGGCTTTGTTGTGTTGTGGCTTTATTGCTTAATTAGGTAATCGTGGTGATTGGTAGGTGAATAGTTTAATATTTGTCCTGGAATTCCTTCAAGAGTTCAAGAGTTGTTTAGTCTGTTGAGTAGGTAGCTTATCTGTATTGAATTCCGTGAATTCAATTCTCTTGGCACTGTCAGTGATCGATAGTGAGAGCACTCTTTCAATCTTTCAATGAAATGTGTTTTCCTCCACTTTTCATTACAGATTAGAGGATTAATTCTTTTCATTAATTTCTTTAAAACTTCCCGATGTACCTACATAAAAATATGTTTATTTTCCTTATACTTAGGCAATGGTGTCCCTTGTAACATTGGGCCTTCCCTTTCCAATTCTTTGAACGAGTTTTTGAAGTTGTTCTGCTGTTGTTGATCATTTTGTTTTTTTATTATTGTTTTCCTTCAATTTTGCATTTTTTCTTGTCTTAATTCGAACATTAAATATATAAAAAAGGTTCCTCATCTGCGGTCCCTTCTCTGTCAGTTGTTAGCGCTTTAAAGCAGTTGTTGCAGAAGACGTAACGCCAAATAAATCGTTGTGCTAACTAACTTTCGACTGCCTTAAAAATAGTATAGCATGGGGAAGGGGATTAATTGCGAATACTGAATTGAATTAGATTTAGGATTGGGATGGAAATTCTGTGATGTGCTAAGTTGCTATGTTGCTAAGTGCTACCAGAATTTGTTGCTTAACACTTACTAGTTAGGCAAATACATTCGTTTCTCATTATAATTGATAGTTTTAATTGCTATTTAGGAATTTTTGATAGAGGGTTCGAAAAAAGGGCTTTTCAATGCATTTCAGTAGTGCTTTACAGGAGTTTAATTTGGCGATTGTGTCGATTGCTTAATGATTTGATGGCTTTTGAGAAAGCTCGATAGTTTTTTGTGGTTTAGACAAACGACACGTCTTGCTGGCATTCCTGACATTGTATTAGAACACAAAAATGCAACAAAGTTTTGAATTTTGTATGTTCTGTAAATCTAATTCAATGATTTCAAAAATCCAATGTTATTGGGCCCCAGCCCAGTAGTGACTGTTTGGTCCATCGGTCCTTTTAAATCCCTACTGATTTGCGGAAACTTCACTTTAGCATTGATTTAATTTTATGATCTCTTGGGCCATCATCGTCATTGCATTGCCATTGACTGGTTTTGTACTCCGGTGACTGATATTTTCAAATTTTTCACTAGCTGTCATATTTTCAAGACAGTGTAGTTCATGGTGTAGATTGTAGATACGCTCGTAACGTAAGGTCCTATAAGTATAGCTGGCTTCAAACCCCATATTCTGAGGTACATCTCTACAGAGCCACCACTAGCCCATTACATTACGGTATGAATGGAAGGAAACATGCGAGAAAATCTTTGTTACGGTAGATAAAAGGTCAAGGGACCAAAATGAGCTCATACAATTAAATGTAATAATAGGGAATCGCCTTCTAGAACCCTGCTGCATTGCATTGCATGCCAGTTGCATGATGCACCCAGCAGCACTATTTTATTTTCATGATGTTCACTCATGTAGGACGGCAAGTGCATTTCACTGTGAAATAGTTGGATACTTCGATACTTGAAAGATTTACATTACGTATAATAGCCTAGTGTAAATATGCATACTCCTCTGGAATTATTTTGATTACCTTCTTGATTGCTATTACAATCATCGCATGCAATCTGTGAAATAAATTCCAAAACCATCCTTAATTAAATCTGAAAATAAAATTCCAGTTTGGATTTATAAAAATTACTATATATCTTGAGCCTAAAGGCAGATTGTTTTAAAATAATTCAACAAAAAGTCTAAATACCGTTTAAACAATGCATTCGGATTTGGATGCGTGTGAAATTGATTTATTGATTACGGTGGTGATGGTGTGAAGAACTTTTGTAAACATTAAGTATAAACACAGGTAAAAGATAAGGGCTTGAAATTACTATAGAACTAGAGCTTTCCTATAATCCTTTAATGGGTAGGTTTATTTTGTCTAATCGTAGTGACTAATGATGTTCTGTCCCAGCAAGGCGTGTGTATTAGTATCAGTACATATTAACAATTTAAAGTTCCAGCTGTTTGGGTTTTCATTTTTATCTTTATATTTCTACTTATGGAAATCATTCCATCGGCTTCGCGCATCTTTGTACGATGCGATGGCTGACAGTAAACAATTATTGCATTATTATTATTATTATTATTATTATCATTATCAGTGGCATTGCCTGCATTCCATTTTTAGATTTAACAATACTAAAAATAAAACTACCGATAAAAGTTTAAAATCCACCACCGGACATCCCACAGCACAGCGCACAGGTCATCCACATTATTGTGACTTCTATCCAATAATACACAAATTGTAGTAAACGACTAGACAAAGCGGATTACTGTTTTTTAGCCGCTATAAAGATTGTAATATTGTTGCCTCGTTTTTAACGGTAGAAGTTCCATTGCTCATTGCTTCATTCCATTGCATTGGGGAAACGATTACACGGAACAAAATGTAACTCGCTATCCCGTTTTGTGCTGAATTAAAATCAAAAGTAGGAAAAGTACAGCGGTAGCCAAGTCCACTTTTGTATAGCGTAATTACCTATGCGTAATATACAGATAGCTATATACACCTAACGTGCCTAGATACATATTCTACAGATGTATTAGCTCTGAACAAATAATTCAAGATGCCCAAATTAATATTTGCCTTATGTAGGTAGGTACTATCAAAGGCTAGCCTAGTACCCACTATAGTACACCGTCAGCATTCGGAAATGTTTACCAATGCAAATGAAAAAAGCACATAACAGAGTTGATAATAATAATGTGTTCAATCTCCTATATTTGAACTTGCAATTCTGCAAACGGCAAACAGCAGCCTCTGGCTCCTTCCCGGTCACGTTTGTTTGCCTGTCAGGGCTCAAGTAGCCCATCTCAGTATATAGATTTGGAGTTTGGACAAATCCTTTTAGTGACTGTATTAGTAGAACAGCAGAACATTATGAACTAACACTTAATTTAGTATTATTTGCCAGAGTGTTACCGTGGAACGGTTTTTTATTAGCATTTTTATGATTTATTTAAGGTCTGTCCTCCCAAACTGACAGAGAGACTGACAGACGGACCACTGGGTCTTAATTTTGTGGGCACGTTAGGGACAGTTCTTGTACTAATTTTGCACTAGTCGTTTTTTTCTATAATTACTACCTACCTGTATTCTGTATGCTGAATCAGTCTTACAGAGTAGAATGCTGTAGCATTGCTATGTATAGATAGACTTTGCTGGTGCTAACTGCCCAGTGCCAGTGACGTCTTGTCTTAAGTCTTATGAATGAATGGATTTACATGGACGAAGCTACATAAATTAATAATGTGTTTAAGCCAGCCACCAGTCACCTACCGTGATGGTGATGGTATAAACCGTATATGTAAGTATATAATAGCTTTTTGAGTACTGAAGATGTATGCATACTGATTACTGAAACAGCAGCAACGCTTCTTGCTTTTGGAAACGATGCCGCTATAAAATATGCGTTTAAATACAACGGTTTTTATCTTTACATCCTTCTCCTTCACTTCCTTATCATCATCCTTCTGCCTTTTAGTACTTTGTTTCTTGTCATGTTTGAGCGGCAGTTTCGTCTGGGATTATTGCAAGGCAGGTAGCATCATAGCCCGAGTTCAATGGTCAAATTTACAGCAATAGACGCAATAGAATATAGAAAGTTGAAATTGTTTCTTAAAAAATCATTAATTATTACATATTTAGTTATTTTCCATTTTATGATTCCCTGCTCTTTTGAAAATAGCCATCCATTTATTATTGTGCGTCGGAATACGTTGATGGTAGATACAGAGACTAATTTTGCGGTTCAGTAGGTAAGGTAGGCATTTTGCAAAGATGCGATGGCATAGATTGGTTTAACGCTGCGGTTTATACGTGTAGTGTATTATGTGCGTATCTGTAGTATAGGAATTCCAAGAAGTTGGAATTTTGGTTGGAATTTACACCACGCATTGGACGGAAATGGGGCTTTTGATACTGATACTAGTATAGCTATAACGAAGATGCGTTGTTTGCATTTCCATTTGCATTTGGGATTTAATTAAGTGATTAGCTGACACTCATCATAAGTATACCTAATAAAGTTGCTGCCTTCTACTGTACTATGTATTCAGTATTACAGGCAAAGGCTTGAAACTTGAAAGGCAAACTGTCTAGAATCCATTACCTAAGAAACACATTGGAAAATTACTATTTATTACTGTAGTACCGCTCCACTCTTTAAGATTGAACTCTCTGGTCACACACACACACTTTTTGATGATCTGCCCGCTGCGCTGTCTCACGAAGCTTACCCGTCAGTTTAGCCTTTTACCATTTACAGGCCCCATAGCTACAATCTTACGTATAGTATGAGCAAGGCCAAAGATTTTTGTGCTAGGTAAATAGAATCCCGTTACTTTGGGAGAGGGAGGGGAGCTCAGATTTTTCTTTATGTGATCATCACATAGCCATCCCACTCACTCCAAACATGAAATGAATATACATAGGTACCTACATTTGTACCTTCCAAATCCAATCAGATTTATTATGTACCTACGCATCTGTATAACCCTCAATACACAGATTCAAAAAAGGACGAGGCAATCAAATCTTATAAAATATTTTTATTTTATATACACATCCGACCGTTCTTCCGTACTTCATCGTCGTTGGTTCGTCTCGCGCTATTTTAGAAAAGTAAAAATGTGTAAAAGTTTATTTCAGTCTAGAAGTCTACAGCAGTATGTCAAAACTTGCTACGCATGAGAAGTACCTACGAGTGTCCTATCCTAACAAGAACAAAAATAAAAGGCTTTTATTTGTAATTACAGTGTACAGTGTTTGAAACTATCAAAACAACACCAAAAAAAGTGTCCAAAAGTTCAAAGTATGTGTCCATATAAAAATGAAGGAAGGAATGAATAGCTAACGAACGTTATGTTGATGATGATGATGATGATGATTACATCATATATTTAAATCACAGGTAGGCAGTAGTTCTGTTGCTTTCGTTATGAAAGAGTGTAGCTCTGCTCCTATAGTTGTAAGGACGGACAGACAAACGGATGGACGGACGGCGGTGTGAATGACACTTGAGAGTGAACGGTACTCTATGAGTTTGCAGTTTGTGTACATATTATGAGTCTGAGCGTAGCCACACTCTCTGTGCATTTAAGGTGCCTCTTCTGTAGTAGAGACAGACACATCTTTTAAATTAGGAACATCCATATTATCCCAGATGAATCTCTAGCAGAGATGAGATGTGATTCACCAGTGCAGTGTGTGTACTGTGGGCTGTTGTGTGTAATGATTACCTGAACACCTTTTACCTACCAAACTACCAACGAACGTATAATGTTATAATGACGGTAGGTGTAGGTGTACTGTGCTATGCTCTGTAGTTATTTTGGACGGCGGAATTGGAATTGGAATTCATTCCCTTCAGGCTTCAGGCTATGCTTACGTATAAAATGTTTATAGTAATTACCTTACATGTATGTTGAGCATATAAATAATTGTATATATTAGGCAGAATGCTTCTTTTCACTTGTTTCAACTTTGCAATTGACTACACACAATTGAACATGGAATTTTTGTTTTGTTTTAGCCTTTTATCATTCAGCCCTCGCATTTTGATTCCTCTATAGCTCCTATATATGTAGCTATAGCTAGGTACATGCATACATGGTTGGTCATTATCATTGACAATAGTTCTGCTGCTCCAATGTTACCTGCCTATGTTTGCCATTGTGATTGTGACAGCTTGACTGCCGTGCCAAGCAGCAGTATACTGGCAGCAGCAGTGCAACAGTGCCAGTGGTAACAGCCTTTGAGGTAATTTTGTAACAATGAACTTGACTATGGGCTTTGATGGGATTTCAATGCAAAGGCAAACCCAACCTTCCTATAGGTATTCTTATATGGAATGTAGGTAGGTTTGCAGTCTTTGAACTCTTTCATAAACATTGGGTAATACGATAGACTAGTGATTTGGCACTTAACTATATTGTCTACTGTCTGCTATACTTGCATTTGTGGCCATTCGATTAAAAGTTTGGCATTGCATTGATGCGTATTATTGCGTTGCGTTTTTTTCCATGGCAAATAAAACTAGCTGGCTTATTGTTATTGCTATTGCTGGTAGTTTTGGATTTTATGGATGGAAACGGAATTTTTATAATGTGGGTATTTTAGTTTGTAACATAATGACGGATTTAATTTCTTTAGTCTGTGATTCTATGTATGTCCAATAGTAATTATTATTATTGTTGCTTTTTAACCGAATTTTAAGTTTAAGGCTGACAGTGAGCGTGTATTAGGTGCCTTCACATGGATGTCAGTTTATGCTTTGCTCAACTGTTCGAGTTTCTTTGAATGAAGGAACAAGTTTTCAATTTTCAGTTCGTCTTAGGCTATGATACTCTGTTGTATGCTAGGCTAGGAGAACAATGCAATGGGCAAGAGAGAGATGAGAATTTTTTGTACCAACATCCCCACCATTATTGCTTCTCTCTCTCTCTCTCTACCTGATGTGTCTACGGCTGTCTGGCAACGTGTAGATGAACAGTTAGGTAACCTTAGGCAGACGTAGAGTCCCGTTAGACGACGTAATTCCGAGCCACACAGTTCTTCAATATATTTTCCCTACGCTAAGTCGATCCTTTTATCATCCACTGTAGGTTTTCACAGACTCAGTGCCAACGAAGCTGTACCTCCTGTAAGCACTTTATTACACGAACATACACCTTCATTGTTGGTACTGGTAGGCACGGAATCCCATTCCAACACTTAATATTCTCTTCTTCGTCTGCTTTTTTGGTGAGAACTGTAAATGTTGGGAAGATTAGATTTCCTATTCCTACCATCCATCCATGGCTCGATCTGCATCTGTAATTCTGTATATGGCCACACGTTTGCTGGAATTTCAACTCGACGCTGAGTCTATCTCTATAGAGCAACACTCCTCTGCCTTAAAAAACGAACGTGATTTTTTAACTGGCTTCTTTCTTTCTTTCTCTCTCGATCTCTGCCTCTGTACCAATTCCAGACCTGCCCAATAATAACGGAGATAAAAGGTGAACGAGCTTATGTGAGATGAAATCAAAATCAGGAGCTTTCCGATTAGTTTTAAAACAGGCAATTATTATGTCATTCTTAATTACTTGAGTATACGTACTGCATATCTAAGTAATGGAGGAAATTAGTACAACATTTTTACTGTGAAAGACTGAAAGACATCAGTATTGAACATTGAACATAAAATTGAAGATTGAAAATAAAAACTGTCAAAGTTTATCTCCTTTGTAATAGAAGTACATAGTCGGCTTTTGGTTTAATTTTTATAAAAATTCACAGCTTTTCTGTAGGAATCACAAATTTTTACCAAAATGACCCAAAATTTTCGGTGTGAGAGCTAAATTTGAGCAGTACTCATTATCGGTGTGTCTTTTAGGATTAAATTGTGACGGAATTTATAAATAGTTAATACTATTAGTATCAGCATCAGCATCAGACCCAGACCCAGCACCGTTCCTTTTGTTTGTAGTAAGAGGGATTCTTCTTGGTAGCTTGTTCTGCTCAGTGAGTGAGTTTGTGTGTGTAGGTATGTGTGTGTGTGTGTGAATTAAATTCAGAAACCTGTAACAGTAAGCTTATTGTATTATATATTTGAATTGTAGGAATTGCAGGAGAATAAGTTCATTGAACTTTTCTAACCCAGTTAATCCGCTTGTGATTGTTGAGCTTCGTATGGATGAGGATGAGAATGAAGTTTTTTTTTCTCTGTTGTACAACTTTTTTTCTGACTATATATACAGATATACCGTACATGGTATATACTGCGTTCCGCTGCTACTGATTGTAATCACGACTTTGAAGAGTCTACTGAACTGATATTGCTGTAATTTTTACTCTTTTTCCGACAAGAGGGCAAGGCTCGTACTCATAGCTGGTAGCATGCTAAACATTATTACAGGATTCGTTTAGAGACTTTGAAATCTGTAAAATATGGATACAATAATAATTTATGTATAAAGCATGCGTTACTTTTAGAACTGAAATAATCTCCTTGTAAAAATAACAAAAGTTTCCAACACATGCTGGCTGACGATGATGAGTCCGTCGGGCTATCCTCGTCGGATGAATTTGTTTTCCCGAATAAACGTTAGCAGATACTACATTCTTGGAAGCACTCCTATAGTGTTCGAATACACAGTCATAAATAATTGTTTCATGTTACGCAATAGGTCACATTTTCCCACGACCTGTGGACTCAAAAAGATTTTTACCTAACCTTCCTAACTTCTATTACACACCTTGCAAATATTCGTTCCTCTGGACGAGAACCAACCAATACTACTGACTTATTGAAATTGAACCAAGCAATCGATCGATCGATAAAATAGTCAAGTTAGAAGGACACTTTTATTATATTTTTGTGAGCTACAATTATATACCTTTCACATGTTATTGAGAATGCCACTTAAATTGAGGATCTCATGTTTGAATTTGAAACCAGTGTGATTAAATTCATCGGTACGTCAAACGTTGAACGTTTTGGTGTAAAATAATACCAGCATCCGGTGGTAATTGAACTAATTTGTAAACAAAAAATCTATAATATCTTCAGTCATTCAGTGATTCAGTCATTGTGTCTTTTATTACTCCTCAATTTTAACGATTATTATTATTATTCTGCATAGCTTTTGGCTTGGTTTTTTTCCTCTTGGAAGTGTGTAGGACTTCCTAATCCTATGCGTGTAGTACTTGTGTAACGTTTATGAATTCACAGTAAAAGCGAAAGAAAAAAATATGGTTATTATTTTATTTGAAAAATTACATAGATGGTTACATGCCTATGTAATGACGTTGTTTTTTTTGAAGGGACAAAGTACACATTTATGTAATAGAGACAAATTCCTCAAGACAAAGTATTAGCAACTAGTGAAAAAAAAACTTGAAAATATACACTCAATAAACAACAGATAAAAGGATAGACTGCCTTCCAATTTAGATTATAAAAATCTTCGCATCGAAATCGAATTTTACCTGGCTAATGGCTAATTAACTGTATAAATTATTTAGTCGGTCAATTAATTAATTGGTCAAAAGTCTCACTGTGGAGTGTGCAGTACCGTGAATTGGTGAATTCCTCAAAGTTTTTTAGCACTGCACTGCCATGCAGTACAGTGCGGTAACTATAACTTGCTTAGATTTTGTTCGCGGTAGTATCCATAGTGTGTCAATTGCCCCACACAATAATTGTGATCGGAAAAAATCCAAAATCCAAAGCCATCAGTATAGCTATAGCTATTTAGCTATATAGCTATATATCTCCTGAATCACGTATGGATTTCTGAGATTCTCTCACTAGTCAGTGTGTTTCCCATCAAAGATGCCTAAGAAGCTCACCTTTAACTAGAACTCAGTCTCCATTCATCCCATCAGGTTGCAATGGACGTGTACATACCATTTGACCAAGTACATTGTAAAAGCAATAATGGAACACTGCCACTGCCACTGCTACTGCCACTGCAAAATATGAGTCGAGAGTTTCTTCCACTCAACAATGCTCGCTGAATCCTCGAAAGCCGACGGCTTATTGCTTGGCGTGGCGGTGGAGATAATGTGGTTACCGTTACTCAACAAGATTGACTTTGAGATAGAGGTATAAGTACAGTTGTGAAGTAGGTACTCGGAAGATGTTGCTAATGATAAAAAGTCATTCTTGACGCAGAGATCCAACGCCATTGAATTCGCACACACACATCTTCACGTACACACAGATACACACACACAGATACACACACACAGTACACACACAATCAAAACTACATCTTTCATCTTCATCTTCTTCATGGGGTAAATGGACTTGTATGCAAACAGTAAAAATGCAGTATGGCGTAAGCGCTCCCTGAGAACGGGAAGTATATGAAATAACGTTGCATTCTGACTATTATGTGAGATAGAAATGTGAATAACACTTTTCTAGGACAAGTTCATTGAACTCTGTAGTGACAGTGGCCCACATTCTTGTTCTCTTCCCCCTCTTGTTCACTGTTGAACTTGAACGCACCTGCATTAGTAGGTACTTGCTAGTGAGTATAGCAATTTAGCAATTTTTTAGTGTAGTTACCTATGTACAACGTCAGAAGCCGCAAACTTATTTAACTTTTTTTTTATTATTTATTTATTTCACTGATATAACAGAACAGCCGACAGCCAGCGTTTATCTGTTCGAATTATTGTTTAAAAAACGGTAGTTTTGCACTGCCGTACACCTTCATTAATTGTATAGGAAGAAATTTTTGTAATTTCTACATCATTGCTTTTGGTTCTGCGGTTGACTTTGACTTTAATGGATGGCTTCCAATTTACAATTCCAATTCCAATGAACCTCCCTACATGCCTTTTTAATAATGTTGCCACAATTATTTCGTTCTCCAGAATTATTGACAGCCGCGGCTGGAGAATGGAAAATGGAAAAAATGACATGGAAGCATTAGCATTATTTGTTCAACATTGTTAGTACTGACTTGGGCATTACGCAGTAAAATTTTGAAGGCCAATTCGGCAATTAAGGGACAAATAGTGTTGAGAACTGCATTCGATTCAAAGCTGCTTAATTGCCGTCAAAATGAGGGGAATGAACTTGAGTGTAAAATAATACAAAAAAAAATGAAGGTTGTGTTATTATTTTTGTTGGTAGGTTGAACAGCTGTAGTGTGCATACATAGCTATGGTAGGTACCTAGCTGTCTAATAATAATTATTTTTAAGTTTTTAAGATTAAATTGTAAGTAAGTAGGTGCTTCTCACTTATTACTTACTAGGTAGTTCAGAGTGAGACCTGCAACAGTATTGTTTCCTTTTCCTATAAATAGCGTTGATCTACTCTCTTTTGGTAATATTAGTACCGTTTTACTTTTAGTTCTGCTTTTTAGTTGGCTGCTCTTTATTTTATTCAGAGGGGAATGCACTTCTACTTCCTTTCCTTGAGACCGCTCGCTTTACATATACAGATGGCACAGAGCATCAAGTTAATTTTTGGAGTTTTGATAAATACTATTTTTATAATGGTACATATAGGGGATGCTGGTATGGCATGTGCTTTAACCAATTCAGAACGGACAACGGACAAATCATAAAGTTGTGCGGTGTAACACAACACTACACTACGTATTTACATTTTCAAAAGGGCCAAATTTAGAATTCAACGTTTTGTAAAAGGCCAAAACTTGGAATTAACATTTTCAAAATCATCAAAACTAGGAGTTAACACTTTCAAAAAGGTCAAAACTGGAAATCAACATTTTCTGAAAGATACTAGCCTAGATATTTGACTGTTTCAAAAAGGTCAAAACTAGAAACTAACATTTTCAAAAAGATCAGAACTAGAATTCAACATTTTCAGAAAGGTTAAAACTAGTAACTAACCCTTTCAAAAAAGTCAACTCAAATTAACACTTTCAAAAAGGTCAAAACTCAAATTCAACTTTTTCTAAAAGATACTAGACTAGATGTTTGTCTGTTTCAAAAAGTTCAAAACTAGTAACTAACACTTTCAAAAGGGTCAAAGCTCAAAATAACATTATCTAAAACATACTAAACTAAATATTTGCCTATTTCCAAAAGGTTAAATTCTTCTTATAATATTACATTAATTTGCAATAGTCGTAGTGTGGTGGACTGTGTGTGTGGTTTATCAAAATTAAAATTAAAGCAATCAAAATTCAATAATCCATAAAACTAGTTTAGGTAGTCTCCTGCATGTTCAGTTTAGTCAAAACGCCATAAATACAAAACTCTACCCTTACTAGGTTAATATATTTAAAATCAACTGCTATAGAGACGGCTTAACGACCTTTTTATTCATTTGCTATTTTGCATACCTACCAACATACCTACATATCTGCGTCAGCTCGACGCAGGGGAGAGTGTCTTATTCTTGTGTAGCCCAGTAATTAATCAAGTCTACGATCCAACTTGTGTGTCGGTCGGTTCTAGCATCCCAGAACCTAGAACAGGCAGACAGCATATACACTCAAGTAATCCTGTAAACAGATGGAGAAGTGTTGAAAGAAAACTTAATTTGGGTGAACGTGAATATTAAAAAATGAGATTTTAAAAACAAGTTCGTGGTCATCTATGTATGTTGATGGCTGTTATTACGCCATACGCCATTTCAAAGCCTTTTCAAGTTTAGTCCGTTCAGCAACGGTCATACTTGAGCCTCCATCATCCAAACAAGGGGTGTACATACATTGTAGGTAGTACTGTGTCTGTACTTACCTGCCTAATATCCTCTGAGGCAGTGATAAAATAAGCCAGAAGGTAATGGAAGTTCATTGACATGATGCTGCTTAGTTTATATATATGGGTTATAATACGCTGAAACAGAAACAAGAAAAAAAAAGACAGCTTCTAGTGCGAAGTTGCGATCGAGTTGCGTAGATACATAGTTATGGTTGCCTTCTTTTGAGATACAAAGTTTTTGTTCATGATTGTATAGTAATAGTGGATGGATTAGATGGACGGATGATGACTGATGACTGATCATGAGTTATTTTGTATCATTTACGAGTCATAAATGAAACTGACGTCTCTGTACTGGTACTGTTACTGTTATGCGTAATTTTTTTCAGGAAATTTCTTATAACAATAGACACACCGCAAACTATACAGGTATGTACAGAGATAGAAAAAAAATGCGTGCTAACACTTTGGCTTTGGATTGAAGGCACAGCTATTCACAATTCACTGTCTATTCAATTTGTTTCCTTCCCCCTGCCCTGCCGTTAGATACTCGCTCATAGTACTGTTACAACTATTACATACAATCTCTGACTGACGGTGTCCACTGCACTGCACTGTACTGCTGCCTGGCTCCATTCAATTACATAATGTGTCGTAAAGTTTCGTATTGTATTAATCGGGCATTATGTATTTCATTTCTGATTCTGACGGATTGTTACTAAATTAATTTTTTACTGGCCTTAATGCAGTATTACAGTGCATGATGGAGGTACGTAGGTACTTTGGTAGGCAACTCTGTAATTTGTAATTGCATTTGGGAGTGAAATTTAAAACCTAATCACACACGTTTTTACAACCTTTAGTTATTACTATGCACTAACTAGTAAGCATACAAAATCCCTTCGCCTTCAACTAGACTAAAAGTTCAAACCATTTTGTACTGTATGTGTGTGTGTGTGTGTGTGTTTGAATTTAAACTTGATATTGTGTTTCTACTGAGGGTTTAAGGATAAAGGGAAAACTGAGTTTACAGTCAATAGTTGAAATTAATGTTTTCAGCTGGACACTGGGCCCAACTGGATTACATACAAATGCGTAGAAAGTAGAAGAAATTATTAAAAAGGGGGCTTCATTTTTATGGAATCATTTCGGAATTTCCTACCTGTTGTTTTTTCCTCTTTTTTTTAGTACAGTCTGTAAGCCGCGGCGAGTTTTATATGTTATTAGCTATAAACTATAAATAAAAGTTAATACGGCGGCTGTTTGTTTATTTTGGTTTGGCATAACCCAATTCCTTGAAACTAGATATTTTGAGTGGGTAATAGTTATAGTATAGGTATACCTATACCTATGTAGGAAAGTAAAAATAATTATGTGTGCACAGTAATAGTGAACTCTGTGTGTAATTGTTACCATTGAAGGAATTTGTTTTTGCTCTCGATTTAAGTGTAAATTTATAAATAAAAAAATAAATAGAAGAGGCTTAAAGCTCCATTAATGAATTTAAAGCTGAAGTAAATACGTAGAAACTGACTGAGGGCAAATATGACTGTGGCTCTCGCTTTTTTCAAATTTTAATGACAAATAATTTTTAGCTTAGCACTGCATAGCAGAAGGCACTGGACCTGGTTCTGGCACTGGCACTCACTAATAATAAGAGTGACAGTGGCCCACCCAGGAGCCAGGAGATAAAAGGTTACTGTGTCAGACCGACCGTGATTATTTTAGCCAAAAGGTTAATGCAAGTAAAGCTAAGCTACAGGATTACCGAAAGATGTATAAATAATAAACTATGAAGGGCTTATTAATTGGAGGGATTAAAACCTCCACACTACCAACTATTGCACCTTTTTTTTCGACTAATTTAATTTTGTTTTTCTTAGAATGTAGCTGTAGCTAGATTTAGAAACAAAAGAGACAGTGCAAATGGTGACAGTGGTCAACAAACCAATTTAAATGAAAGCTTCCGATTGTGAATAAACGCCTTTTTCATTTGTTTTTTCCCCAAATGTATACCTACCCAGGTAATATTCTATTTCTAATAGGTAATCGTCATCTACCTATCTTGAAGGTCTCTTTAAACTACGGAGATAGTAAATGGTAATGGTGACCGACTGGGTTAAAATGTAAGACGCACTTTAACTTAGATTGAGTTCAAGTCTTCCATGCGTGGCAATGGCTTTTCATTTCGTCGTAGTAATCATTGGACCTAGTTTCAATTTCCGTAGTCAAAGTCAGACTATTCCGTTCACAGACACTCATCGTCAGTGACCTCCAAACATAAGGCTGCTTCCTCTAACAGACAAGTGACGAGTGGAATCAAACCTATGTTTCACACTTTTCAGTTTCCAAAGGTTTAATTAATTAATTAATTATTCCTATTTGACCCATTCGGGTTTAAGAAACCGTTCAAAAACCAATCGTTAGGTGCATAGAGGAAGTTCTTAAAAAAAGTTTGTATTTGCCCCAGCAAATTGTATTACAGTATTCCTGTGCTAGCTAGAAAAGTTCAATTTTAAAGAAAAACGTTAAAACATTCCATTTCTGAACTCAGATTGTGTTGAATTTTGAATAGTTAAGGTGAACTTGTGACTTTATCCCAGTTTTGATTTACTTTTCCAGAATTGATCCTCAAAGTGATGACTTTCGGCGTGGAGAATATTATTAGAGATTAAAGAAGGATGCTGAGACCTAACATTTCCAGCTAATTATCACACAACTGCTACTTACTTATCATCATTCCAGTGGGGAAACAGTTTCTCACAGAAATTTAGTGATTGCATCAACTCACTTGCTACTCACTAAATCACAAGATGCTACGCCCTTCTAAACGGTAGGACGGACCACCGGACGGCGACTGGGACTGACTCTATAAAAGGTTTGTATTTTTCCTATTAATTTGTAATTTAATTACATATTAATTAATTAGCTATTTTCATAAATGCATCTATCTAGCATCTTGAGCCTTGTATGTACTTCCAATTCCAACCGACACCGACACTTTCATCGCTGCACTGTTTACGTTGTTTGCTTTCGTTTGCGGTGGTGGAGCGGTGTGTCAAGGCATGAGTTGTGGTGCTCCTGATGGGAATCTCCTTTCCGTTGGCACAGACCTCTTCTGTTGCTTCTTTTTATAGATCAGGGATTTTTTATTTGGATGAAGACAGACTATTTTTATAATCACATCTAGTTTTGAGGGATGCAAATTAAGTGGGTAGTTCCTTTTCGTTCGGTCGTTCCTAACCTAGGCATCTAAAGCGTCGTAATGACGTATGTACGTGTACCATGCCATCAGTTTACGATTGCTATACGTATAGTATATATAGGTATAGCAACACTCACTATCTATAGCGACTAGTTAAAACTGCATTCTCTACGAAAGATATTCCATATTCGACAGACAGCCTTGAATTCCATTTATTTCATTGAATAAATGCCCTCGTCGTAGTTCCTATCGTAACATTGTAGTAAAGCTTCAAGTTGAAATTTCTTCTACTGTACTACTACTAGTCCTTGAAGCTATGTATAGGGTTGGTCTAGTATACTTTTTTTTGCAAAGCATTGTGCATTTTACCGAAACCGATTTCAGGGTGTAGATTACGATGCGATGGAGTGGCTGTAAAACAGGTGTCAATAGATCTCCACCAACGAGGGACATTTTTGGGATGCTCGTTTGATGACAGAATGTTTCCATTACATTCCTTTTAAACAATTTTTTTTCCACGGTGGTTGTTGTGGCTATCACACTAATTTAAAAAATAAAAATTCGACGTATTGTACATACACGGCCGGTCGCAAAAGGTAGGTAGGTCAATTAAATCCGATAGGATCCGACGGTACTTTTACCTTCTCGATCCTTAAAGCAAGGAGGTGAAAGTCAAAGAGGGAAAGATAAGGGGACTTTACATGTAAAGGACAAGGACGTATACTTGACTGCCGTGCCGTTCTTATAGTGCCTTTTATGCCGTGGCCACTTCCAAACTCTCTGTACTCTTTCGTATCAAAAAATCATCTAAGAACACAAGGTAGGATACACACGCTTTTAAAGGAGAAGGTTGGAGTGACGCATAATAATAACCTACTATTACTTATTACATGCATATAGGCACACTATATACATACTATATGCAGATATACCTATACTAGGTAGGTACATAGTACAGAGCCATTAAGGTCTAGGGTAAAAATATTTCCTATAGACTTTAGACTGTATGTATGTTTTTCTTTCGACTTGGTAATTCATTTTGGATGCAGGAATCATGTACAATGATAAAAAGCGAGATTTTGAATTAAATTGAAATCAAAACTGCCAAGTTCCATTACTACCAATAACAGCAAACTATTAAGTACGTACCTACAGATAAAAGCGTGCTTTTGGCTTTTCGTTTGCTAGACTGTTTACAAGTTCCTCCGCAGTTCGAGTTTCCAGACAGGAAATCAAACAGCGAGAAAGTGAGAATTGATTAGTTTTCTCTTTTCTCCCGGTGTGCATAGGTAAGTCTGTATTTTCTTCGATTATTGCCTCGATGATGGTTTGGTTACATACAGACATTGTAAAATTGTTGTGCAGCGTCTTCAGCTTTCACTTTGGAATCATCGTGCCCTTGTAACAGAGCACAAGGCCATGGAACGTGATCGTGTAGCCTGTCAACGGGTTTCTATGCAAAGGCTTTCAGTTTACGTATGTGCTGAAGTATTGACACTATTTTGAATAGCAAAAGGGTGTATTTAGCATCTAAATTATTTTCTTTTACTGTACCAGTTGCTAATTACCACTTTGCTGTACTTCGTCCAGTTTTGGTATTTCTAATTGATGAAAGGTAAATTATTGAAGGCTCACTAACTCAAGCACTCAAGCCTATTAAAAAAATATGCATATACCTACATACAAAAACAGTAAATAGGTATGCACTGTACGTCCTTTATTTGCCCGCCGCTTGCTTTCTTCGTCCTTGAAAAGCTGATGCGGTAATAGCAGCGGCACTGTACAGCTACTACCGCTACCGCCTATTATTGTGATTACGTACTTTCTACATAGCTTTTCTGACAGCTCTTTTGAATACAATTTTATTTTGATTTTACCCCCTTAATTCCCTAATTATACATTGTTTGGTGTCCCTCCTTAAATATCTCGGAGATTGGACCTTCATACCTTCATCTTCATCTGTATTTTGTTTTTGCTTTTAGATAATCTTCTATGTAAAAGAGTACAGAGCAATAATGAAATGCAAATTGAAGGACACAAGATGAAGTGCAGTAGCTGATGCCAATCTTTGAAACGTGTGTACAACTTTTCAATACCATCGTCTATAGAATTAAGAATTACGTAAAAATAAAGTGAAAGAATGCATATAGCTATAATTGCAGTTACCGTTACCGTTACGTTGTTGGTCGGTCGGTCTTCAGTGTCTATGCGGCACTAGAACTAGAATCCGAACTAGAGCCCGTGTCCCTACATGAAATGGCTATACTATATAGCTATATAGCTAGTCATATAACACCACTATTGCGATATATACAAGGGCGTCGGGAATATAGGTCAGTGCCGGGAGCCGGCCTTCGCTCACTCACAGAGAGTTGATTTTTTTTTGTATACATAGAGAGAAGATAGACTTTTACCATTCAAAAGTGGCATGGCATGGCATTTACGCAGTCAGAAGAGAACTGCATGCTGCTGTGCTGTGCTATGCTGGGTGGCTGGTTGGCGTTGGTTTGGTTTGGTTGGGTAACCATAGGGAATATGGCTATTCCTTTCTTTTTCCTTTCAGCCTTCCATTCCAGCTATTTCGGGGAGACTGACTGACTGACTGACTTTGCAATTGCAACATTCAACATTGAGATAGATGCCTCATACCTAATACACCTACCTAATACACATTCGCAAAAAACAGCAAAGCCTTCTTCTAGTTGAAGTTATGCCAGCAGCGTGTAGTTCTAACTCAAAGCCGTAAGCGGTCTCAATAACGGAGAGCCTCGTGTATGTATACCTAGTGGGGGAAAAGTGATGTATGTCCACCCAAACACACTCTCTCTCTATATTCTGTATAGAGCGTCTATACTTTTTATTTACGTGGAAGTTTCGTATCTTTAAACAGAGACATATGTGGGTAGATAGGCTGTAGCTTTGAAAAATGATTTGCTATATACATACATACAACTACGCTGAAAGCCTACAAGTTATACAGCAAAAGGTGCTTCTATACCGTAAATTATGCATTCAGCTTTCAACTTTCAAGGCACAACATACATTGTACAACATACGGGAAAGTAAGTTTGTTGGAGGTGTAATCGTGTGGGGCAAGGAAAGGGAGAGGCAGTTTTCGCAGTTCTTTCCCGTTCATATTCGGGTGGCTGGCTATCCATCCACTAAACTGCCTTTCCTTTGCACTAGAACTTTATTCCCTTCCCTCCGTGTGTTTGTGTAGGCAGGAGGGAGTCGAAGGCTGTAGACTATAGCGTCGATTACTTTCATTGCAATATATATTTATATACAAATATACCTATATAGGTAAATTCGAATGGAATTTCTTTCTACAAAGGTTTAGGTCACGTCGAGTGCTGCTCAGTCAGTCTGTCTTTTCTGTTGCATATTACAATATATTAGACTCTCTATGGTGTGTATTAGCACACAGCCCTGAGACAGTCGAGTCGAAAGTAGTTTAAACTCTCCTTTCCTCGTCTAATTCTCTCAGAGTTTCTCCCATGCTTTTGGCTTTGGCTTTTTGGAGGCCTCGATATATGTAGGTATAGCTATATATATGTACCTATATATATGGGCATGACACTGACACGTTTCACTATTTACTACGCAGACTTTTTTAGCCCTGTATCCATCCATACATACCCGGTATCGGATCGGTCGGTCGGTCGTTCGGTCGGTCTGCACATTTCCTTTTATCTTAATCCACACAGTCAGTCTAACTTTCTAGTTTTCCTTTTCATTTCAACCGTGTGTCTTGTGTGAAGGCTGTGAGTGTGTGGAACAGCAGCAGAAGCAGCAGCAGAGTAAAGTGTAGACTATTTTGTGAGCCGAGCTAGAGGTCTGTGAAGCTCTCAAGAGTGTAGATATGAGAATTATTACACCAACTTCAGCTCGTTCTCAGTCCTTACTGTTCTGTGGAGTTGCTACTAGGAATTTGCCTTTAAAAATCACCCCAAAACTTGATGATTCTGTCAAATTTTGTGGGCAATACGTCAAAACGTCATACCAAGTTACTGTTACACGAGTGGGAGTGAAGAAGTGTGTCTGTGTGGATTGATTTTTTTTTAAATTGTGATAAATGTTTCCTTCTGTAAAAGCTATAGCTATAGGGGTATAGCCACTACTCAAAAATTGAAAATATAAAAATATCATATCTGTGTGCGGAACATTATAATGTGCATCTTACCTTACGGTAGAGTGTGTTTTGTTTGCGTTGGAAAATGCATACCTATATGATATACATAGGTATTGTGATACTGTGATCGGTTTTCTAAGTTACAAAAAAAATAGCTGAATGCTACTTGAAAAAAAGTATGAATTGAATTATAAGCCATACAAAGGAATATTATTGCCATACGATGCATTATTATTACACAAGTGCTTGTGGAACTGAGAATGAACAACCGCCCGTATAGTGATGCGATGGTAAGGCGAGATTTTGTTGTATTCCGTATCGTTAGTGCCACCACCGTTCTGTGGCTGCTTCCGTATAGCAGTTCTCTAGTTAAACTGTATAATTGGCTTTAATTATATACCCGTTCAAAATTTAAATACGAATTTAATTGTAAAATGTAATAATTACTTAATTTTGAGCGGCGAAATTTTATTGGCCAGCTAGTATTATAATTTAGGTTGATAGGTACATTCAATAAATAAATTAAATAAAGGAACCGTACATCTATCAGTTCATTATATTGCCCGGTGATTTTGCCATGATTTTTCAGTGAAAACATTATGTAATGATGTACATAGTATACCTATGCCTATACCGATAGGATCACCTATAAGAGTATAGAAAGCTTAATTCCATGAGATATATTGGAAGCTTGGGATAAGTTTTTTTTTAAAGGATGGATGCGTGGTTTTTGTCCTTGAACTTGAGCCAAGAAATTTTATTTCAGTCCAACTCAACTTTCGCTGTTTGTGCTTTACATCTTGTGAAATTACATATTATAGAATATAGATGATGTTTCCTATACAAGCTTGCAGTAGATTACTCAATATGTGTCTTGTTTTGTGTTTAAAATAGCACTTCCCCAATGTCAGACTTTTGTTGGAGACTAATATACCTACACAAGTAATCGTATCGTCTACAAATATGCAAGGCTATATACAATATAGGAAAAACAGTACGGGAATGCCGCTCACAAATTATACAAACTGTACATACTGTGTAATAAGTGCAAAGCTTATTTTTCACCTATCGATTCCGTAATAATTCTCGTCCTTCGCAGTCCAACAGTACAGTTACAGTTATTACAGTTGTACAGTTTTTGTAAGAAGCTCAAGTTTGCCAAGGCAAAACTGTACAGTAGTGAGTAGTTTCCCTTAGAATACTACTACTGCCTACGTACTCTCGGCTCTCCATTCTACTACTACGGCTGTAGATAGTGCCTATAAATTTAGTTTTAATGGCTTGCATTATTGCTAGTATTAAATGAAATTTATGGGTGTTTATGTTTCTAGCACACTTCCACTGTAGTGTCATCAAAGTGGTTCGAATCAAAATCGAAAATAGCTCACTAGTCAGATTCTATTGTGAAATTCGTATGATCGTTAGTAGTGTGTGGTACGCAGACGAAAATGTATCAGGTCTTTGAAAGCAGGGAAACTTGACTCGTTTAGCTTAAAGGCACTGTGACTGTGTATTCTGTAAATGTATGCTGTATGTTGTCCATGGGATGTCCGTTGTATCTTTGGAGATCTTGAGCACATGGGATGATGATAGTAGATTGTAGATGAGATAAAAACTGGTCCCAGCTGCTATTATTGTATATGTGTACATACCTATGTCTGTAGTCTGTATGTATTCTGTCTTATCCTTTCCAAAACGGTAATATATGTCAAATTTTACATCTTTTGAAAATGGTAATCTGTACTTTTGTCATTTTTGTGAGTGTGTTGATATTGTTACTTTGACACTTTTTGAAAACGTATCAATTTCTAGTTTTGATTTTGGCCTTTTTGAAAATGTTAGTTCCTAGTTTTCATTGATTTTGAAAATGCTCATTTATAGTAATGGCCTTTTGGACAATAATGATTTCTTGTTTAGAACGTTTTTGAAAATGTTCATTCCTAGTTTTGACCTTTTGGAAAAGATGTACTTCTTGTTTAGAACGTTTTTCAAAATGTTCATTTCTAGTTTACACCTTTTTGAAAGTGCTAATTCCTAGTTTTCATTGATTTTGAAAATGCTCATTTCAAATAATGACCTTTTAGAAAATACTAATTTCTTGTTTAGAACGTTTTTGAAAATGTTCAATTCTAGTTTTGACGTTTCGAAAAACGTTAATTTGTAGAATGCAAAGCATTATTGCCATGGCAGTTCCGAATAACTTCTTGCCTATCACCATCTACCAACATATTACAT
Source organism: Dicyrtoma fusca (assembly GCA_034695205.1). NCBI lineage: Eukaryota > Metazoa > Arthropoda > Collembola > Symphypleona > Dicyrtomidae > Dicyrtoma > Dicyrtoma fusca. The sequence goes on along the minus strand of JAQFZC010000144.1, from coordinate 47,080 downwards.
ATTTTTTCCTCAAAAAATCATCTCTTATGGTTTCACGTTAGTGAAAGCTTAGGTGAAAGTAGAATATTGACTAGTATGGGAAGGTTGTAAGTCTTGTAAGTAGGATACATAGGTACACTTGTATTATGTGTGCTGGATACGATGCTATGATAATGGATAATGAAACGTACAGAGTCCTTCAGTTTGTGGCTCACTAGTCAGTCAGTTCGATCGTCGCCATCGACAGTCTAAACTTTCTCCTTGAATACCTAAGTTAATAATACATTGTCTGTCCGCGGATGGATGGATGGATGGTGTATGGTATCAATTCCATTGAATGGCGGCACACTTATACATACCTATAGGCATAGGTACGTAAGTGTAAGTAGTAAATGAGGAAAAGCCTCTCTATAGTTTCTATGAATGTGAACGGAAAGTGGAAAGTGGGATATAGAGTGTATAGCTATGCTCCGTATGTGGGAAGTAGTTAGGTTTTGCGCACTAGGTACATCTCTATAGAAACTACCTATAGCTAGTATAGCTAGTATAGCCGAAGTGACTTGACTAGTGAAGGCTAAACCACCACCACTTCTATAGCTAGTCATCGGCTGTAAGAAAGAAAATTCTTTTTATTTTCCCTTTGGCCTTGGACTCGCTTTCTCCTTCATGACATACTAAGACTCTCACTGCATTTTTTGTTTTGTTTTTTTTTCTTTTCTTGTGCGGAACATTTTCAATGTACACAGGAGAAAGGAATAGAAAGCCAACACGATTGAGTATGAACTTTCCTTCCCAATCCAATGAAAGAAATATGTCCTGTCTCAGAACTAACTCCCTTTTAAGCCACAGCTTCTGTGCTACCTGAGGCACCATTGCATGGCAAAAGTGAGTGGTGGACCTTTTGTACGGTGTAATCCATTTGTTTGCATATAGAGAAGCACTTTTACCATTTACATACAAGAGTTTTACTTTCTCCGGGCTTCCTTTCTCTCTTTCACTCTTTCACTCTCCACTCCCCAAGGTTTCCTGCTCGTCTATGTACCTACCCACCTACCTACCTACCTACCTACTTGCTTCTTGGCTCCCATTTCCCATTTGAGCTCTCTTATGGCTAAATTGTATTGTCTGTTGTGTGTGTTGTGTTACGTAAACTCACTCATTGATGTTGTTCAGTATTGATTTGCACCCAGAGGCTCGGGAATAAGAATAAATGCTGTTCAAGTCAATTCCCATATAGCTGGGTAGTTATGTATGGTATAGGTATAAGCATAGATATACTGATGGTCCTTGGATTAGTTTGTACCTACAGGAAGAGAAACTTTATGAAAAAATACTTTCTTCCGCTACTGGCTCTTAGTAAGACTGAAGTGTGTGGGACATTTATGGGCGAAAGTGTGCTGTGGCAATCCAGCACATGCCTTTTTTTCTTATATAAAATTAATTTACAAACAATACGATTTAGTCCAGCATTTGTAGCAGCAGCTCCGCTCCACTATTTCTCTCTTTAGTATGATTGTATGATGCATAATTAATTTGCAAAGGAGCAGCTTTAGTCGGTATACGGGATTTGTATGGATTCCATTATGTACTTTTTTTTCAGACCCGCAATAATTAGGTAGATGTGATAAGTGGCTTATTTGTTACACCGCGATTTCGATTTTATATGGAATCAAATTAAGGAAGGAAAGTAGCTAGCCAAAAATCGAGTGGCGAATTCCATTTACATAGGTACACGAAATATTTTACTAAAATTTTACAAAGTATTAATAAAGCATCTGTAATTACATATTGTATTTTGCTATTAACAAAAATATGGAACTGCATTGCCTGTGCTGTGTTGTACAAGAAGGTAGTGCATTGAATGGCATTTCAATCGAAATCAAAAATGTATAGAGTGTAGATGTAGGCTCCTATTCACATTATTGATTCAAATAGATTTTGCAAATGGTATTATAGGACGTTTTTCTTTTTCTTTTAAATGAAGAATGAATGTAGGCTTACAGTTTGTGTACTTATATGTATATAGTTACCAACAAACGGTATTACTATTCATTATTGGTAGCTCTACTCTGCTCTAGCTCTGTATTTTCATTGAGTTAAAGAAATTGAAAACCTTAGATCTAATCATGCATCAGTTCGTTCGATTGAGAACTCTTGAATAAGTGAGGACAGTACAAGGACCTACACACACACACACACACACACACACACACATATTGACAATCAATATGACCGTCTCTCCGATTTCAGTCTTTAGCAGGCACTGCAATGCACTGTAGACTGTAGAGCTAACTATCACTTTGTAATTTAATTACCCACCTCCGCCCGTACCTATCTCCTAAATAATAAACTCCAGAGAGCTTAGCTCTATGTATATGCCTATAGCTCGGTCGGTACTGGTTGCTTCAATGCCCTGATATTGGTTTCCTTGTACAGCGTTTACTTAAGCAATCTTGTTGGCTAGAAGTTATAAGACACAGCAGACCAGTACCAGTGCCTTTGCCGTTTATTTATTGTACCTAAGTACGAAGAAGGTTTGACAGTAAAGCGATTGAGATTAATTCTTGTGTGTTTCTTCGAATCGAATGGGAATGATTGTTCGATTGAATTCAATCAACTTTTTTTTCTTTCAACAAAATCTAATTAATCCATTTGAAAATGAATATATGTAGCATTTACATAGCATTGAGACGGTTTGACAGTGGTCTTTGTGGCCGGAAGTAATATAGCCTCTAATTATAAGTATATCCACCCTGGTACGCGTCTCGAATATTTTCAAAACAAAATTCATGTCAGAATTAAGCATAAACATCGTTCAGAGTGTCAGAATTCGTGGAAGGTACGAGTTGACACTTAATTACCTAGTCTTAACATGAATTAATTTTCCGGGTTATCTTAACGCTATATACCACAGTGCCTACGCACTTAATGCTCAGATTGTTTGGTTTTGAGTGTCAATAGACAATACTGACATTCTCTCCTTCTAGTGTTTATAGAAAAGCTTTAGTGGAGATGAGTTTAGCTGGTGCTGTAGCTGGTATGGGATAAATGAGATTCTCTTCTATCCACTAGCAACTTTTGATTCAAATTTATTGTTAGTTTCAATATTTCAACAGCACATTACATTACATACTGTTTATACTATAAAGTTCGTATTAAGTTTGTAAGCTACGGAATCAGATCTCAAAATTACTTTCCATTAGTCCATTACACACTCAAGTAGGCTGTAGGTAGGCACTGTCGATTATGTAATAGTAATAGGATAGGTTAACTGTGTACCGATGTACTTTGTATTTATTTGTTTTTTTTCTTTAATATTCTTTCTAGATTGTAAAGATCCAGCCGGACAAGTCTGATACCTCAGTGACCTATATTACCTCCGTGCCGATCCGTTTCCTCGAAAGCGGATACAATTGTACAGAAGAATACTACCTGAATTTTTTTGTAAAAAACAAAATATAATTCCTAAGCTGAAGAGGAGTTTTGAAACACATTCTGAAATAGCGAAAGTAGTCGAATTTTTCGGAAAAGAAAGAAATAACACACCATCATCCTCATCCTTCCGCAGTTGCCTTACATTATATTTGACCAAGGTAAGAATTTTTTTTGTATACAGTTATAAAGCTATATGGTCCTTGAATCCTTGAATGTGAGCTTTATGCTACTACGACCTTCCCTTCCCTGAAATTAAAAATTACCTAGTACACTGTGTACGTGTACAGCTTTTTAGTTAGTCGATCAGCTTATCGAGTGTGGGATCATTTAGTGGTTCTGGAACAGTAGAAGAGTAGAAGCGGCTCCCCATCGCATCAGTGTGATGTGTGATTAGTATTAACTGTAGCTGTCGACTGACATTCAACTTTAATATTTGTTTAATGGGCATTTCTTTAAGGAAAGAGCTTACTAGTTAGTTAGGTAGCTAATTTTAGAGTACAAATAAAAGTACCTACCTAAATATATTGCACTGCTCTGGAACTGTAACTTTTGTAGTATTTACCAGTCCAATGCAGTGTAGTGTAAATACATACATAGTAACAAACGTGGTCTGGCTGTAAACTACAGCGACCGTCTGTGATTTTAATTTTTTTTTAATTTAGTGTTAGTAGGTAGTTAGATTTATTTACACGTTAATTACGAAATAGAAATCGAGGAAGTATCTTTGGTTTTTTAACCTCGTCCGAACTGGAAAACGACGGAAAAAATGCTTTCTTAACGTGCTATTCTACAAACCAACTTTTTTAAAAGAATTAATTCTAGAAATCCAACGTTTTCCAAAAGGTCAAAACTAAAAATTAACGTTTTCAAAAAGGTCAAACCTTCAAATTAACGTTTTCAAAAAGGTCAAAACTGGAAATTAACGTTTTCAAAAAGGTCAAAATTCCAGTTGCAAGATTTGGTAACTTTAGAATTTTACAGAATGTGAAAATCTATTTTGTCTACCTACCTACTTATATTTAGTGTATGATTGATGGCAGTATCTTAATAGTTTTTGCGTTAGCTCCTGCCTACACTGCTTTTAACTGAATCCGCTGCTGGGTCCCACAAGCCCACAGTGTATTAAATCGCTGCCAAGAAAAATAAGCCCGGCATCACCGTACATGATCATGAGGGCTCAATTCCTCTTAGAAAAGCTCATAGGTTGCCTCAATTACATACTACATACTAGTGAAGCAACCTTGGGACCTTGGCTTAAGGTCTTGTAATCTCGTAACCTAAGCATTGATTTTGATTTCAATCAATTTTTATCACAGGCGAGTTGCAGTAGCAGTAGTGCTCTTGAAATTTAATTGCGTGGTAGACGTCTATGTATAATTACCTATATATATTTCTTAATCTTCAAATCTACAGGATTTTAGAGGCAGGCAGTAGTGAAAGGATGATGGTTGATGGTATTATTTTTACCGATTTGGAGTATCGGTATAGTTCGCATGATACTGTCGGGTCGCTTTAATTTAGTAAAATTTAACAAAGATTGAAAAACAGCTCAGCACTCTCACTCATGCAACAATTTTTATGACGAAATTATTTGCTTGCATTTATGTAAATAGCCACAACAGCTTCGATTCGCATAACTGTGCCATTTTGTGGTAGACATATTATTTATTATTATTATTATCATCATCATTACATTATCCACGTGCTGTTTTTCAATTTGATTATTTGTACGTAATAGCAGTGTCCAGCTTGACTGGCTATATAGTTTGCATTTTTTACATAAGCAATAAGCACTGGGATTTAATTTATCTAGACAGAGAGACCCACTCTCTTCGCTTACGTAAGTGGTCAGTGTTCATGCGGAAGTGACCTTTTCAACTTTAGATTGAGACCTTTTATTCAAAATGAATAATATGAATGCTTAGAGCAGTGCTTATGGTAAATCTACGTTTCATTTCCCTGGAAAGAAAAATTACTACTAGAGCTTTTACGCTCAGCGCCTAGTGTTTATATATTCCTTGAGTGTCCATTGAATGGTACGCTGTATCACTGTGTTTCTTATCGCTTTAGTAAGTTCTATAATCATAACCTCACTTACGAATGAATTAGTTGTAGAAATGACGGCGTCACTAGTTAGAAGCTCAGTCCTTATCTTATAATTTATATGCGATCGAACGATATTTTTTGAGCAAACATTTGTTTTTAGTTTCCAATATAATATGGATGTAAGTAAATTAAAGAGAAAAAGAGCCCTCACCGTACTCACTGTGTAATAATTATAATTTTTGTGTGTTTTTATAGAATGGGTGAACTGACAGAGTGTCAAGGCTTCTCATCGAAAGGAGTTGGATCAACATTGCCCTTAACGCTCGTTTCCTCTGGAGGTCAGGGTCAGTCGATTCATAACCATAGTCATCAAGTTCACGTGCAAAATCATAATCATAATCAGTATGACCAAGAACAACATCAGCCGCCGCGCTCAGTCTCCGACAGCAGTAGTAGTAGTAGTAGTAGCAGAAATAGTAGCAGTCCAAATAATAATAATAATAATCCTGGGAATAATACGAATAATAATAATTCAAGCAGTAGCGGCGGAGGTCCCTTTGCCCCTCGTAATCTCAGTATTCATGATGAGTACATTTCCTCTCAATCCGCTGCATTCTCAATTAATCATCACATCGTTCAAAATATGTCCAGCAGTAGTGTAGCTAAAAATACTAACTACTACAACGACGCTCCGCCGTCGCAGCAACAGCAACAACAGCTCAGTCTTGGAGCCGCAAATGCTAATAGTTCCTCACCAGTCAAGCAAAAAGAGAATCATCATCATCATCACCATCCTCATCTTCATCTGTCGACTGGGACTAAAGGACCCACTCCCTCAATGAATCTCCCTAAGGATAGTAGTTTCAGTGGACAGAGGGGCTCCGCCGACAGCAGTCGTTCTACTAATTTTAGACGAACTGAGCCTACTAGTGGTACGAGTAGTAGTACTAGTAGTAGTAATAGTAATGGGACTAGTGGCAGTAATAGTGCGGGTGACGACGGTGTAACGACGGGTCACGTCGGCGAAAACGGCGTTTGGAAATATGACACGATTAAAGAGGAAGACTTTGATGGCTACGCCGTCTACTTTGTTCCTGACGTCGTGTCGGCCAGTGATGAGACGAACCGGGCTGAGGCTTCACTACCACGAAATCTCACTTTAAAACAGTCTGGTGTGATCAGTGATGTGAGTTATTGTCAAAGCTAAAAACAAATCAAAAATGTCATTTTTATTGGCCCTAAATTATTGTTTTGTAATTTCATAAATTTCTGTTTGTTGGATAATTTTGTAATGTGGGGATTTGTCTCTATTTATTCCTTTAATGGTGCATCGAATTCGTCGAGAAGGCTTTGGGTGTATGGAGTCGAGATTACATCCCAGCAGGAACCAGATTTGGACCGCTGACCGGGGAGATATTTGCCGCAGATGATGTACCACCTTCTGCAAATCGCAAATATTTTTGGCGGGTAGGTTTACGATTTAGTTTTTTACATGATTTTTTGTATATTTGCTTTTTTTGCCATGCCCAATACTTTACTTATCGTTAGTGCTACTACTGGAAATATTTAGAATTTTCCTATTTCAACTAAAAATTAATGTAATTTTGTGTCAGTGTGCAAAATTTTGATGGCTAGTGTAATAACTTAGGGCTTTTAGAAGTACCTACCTACCTACCTCAATTGTACCAGCTAGTAGAGAACATACTGATACTGTAGTTATGCAAACTTTGTGATGTAATGTTGTGTAATTGACACATTATTTATTAGCTGACTGTCTGCTGGCTAAGCAAAGAATATAAATGGAACTGATACACACAAAAATTGCAAAGTTTCTGAGCAGTAGCATAGGTAGCTTAGTTTTTATTTAAATAGGTACCTACCTGGGTACTAGTACTACGATAGTGCTGATTTTTTTTGCGCCAACACTTTGTAAACAAAATAGGTATATTCCTTTTGGTTCATTATAATTATGTAAAAGTGTGTAAATGTGAATACAAAAAAAGCAACTAGGTATACAGTAAACAGTCAACTAATTTTCCTTGTGGTCTGGTACAATGATTATGTAAATCTGCATAGCCAGGTGTAATATGTAATATCCGCAATCTGCAATGAAGTTCAAGTCTTTTTCAATAGTACCAAGTTTTTTAGTGTAGTAGGTACATAGCTACCCGGATCCGAACGTGTATATATATGAGAGAGTAGGAGACGAGTTTATAGATGTTTTAGCTGTAAGGCCATGCCGTAGATCGCAGTAGCGCAGCTCTTTGAGACTCGACTCTGCTCTTGTTGAGTGTAAAGAGAAACAGAAGTTGAGCTAATCATAGAAAGAGAAAATCTGGATTACTGGCTAAGGCAAACATAAATAGATTGAGACAAGGTCAGACTGGCAGTATCAGCAGTCGCTGATGAAAGTGAAACGACGCAGATTACTCCAATGAAATAATAGCATTTCTCAGCTTTGGCATGCTGACGCCGTTTAAAAGTCTGCGTTAGAGTTTTTTTTTCTTCTTTACTCAGTTTTTTATGAGCCTTTTTTCTTGTAATAAATTGTAGCAGTCAACTTTCAAGTTTCTCCCTTGCAAAAATTTTCTCCCTCCTTTCCTATATAATTACACTTTAGTATTTCACTTTCCCGCATCCCGTTTTGGTCCTCATCCAATAGATTGTGGGATTAAAGGGACGAAGCTATTATGAGTTTATGCATTAAAGCTTATTAAGCTTGGGCAAAAAGACAATGGCAGAGCTAATAAAATTTTGCAAGATGTAACCAAATCAAAAGCCTTGGATTATTTATGAATGTTTCCTTTCCTTGATTGTAGGTGTACAAAGAGAGTGGACTTCATCATTTCATTGATGGCTATGATTTATCCAAAGCAAACTGGATGAGGTTTGTCAATCCAGCGTACAATACCGAGTCTCAAAATCTGATTGCTTGTCAATTCCAAGTAGGTTTTTAAACAATGATTTATTTTTTGATAGATTATAAAAGATTTTTAAAATGACAGCTTATTAAATGTTTTTTTTGGTGATACTATTTTTAGGAGCAGATTTATTTCTACACCGTGAAACCGGTTATGCAAAACGAGGAACTACTAGTTTGGTACTGCAAAGAATTTGCAGAGAGGCTAAATTACCCCCTGACCGGAGAAATGATGTTGCAGAAAATTCGTAAGTATAGCGATGAATTGAGCATTTACTATTTTTGTTTAAAAGTAAAAAAGCACACACTATTTACTTGAAGCTTGACGTTTCTCATTAATTTTTGAAAGGTCAACACGTTTCCTCTGAGGTCAACGGAAGTCCAAGCTCCCCTGCGGAAGCCAGTATTCCTAAAGAGCAGCCAGTTGCCGTCTCTACTGCCAAAGAATTTGAAGCTGGTCGAGGGCAGCTGACTCCTCCCGGCGGATCCGTCCGCTCTGACGAGGGCTACCACAGTCATGGCTACCACGATGATGTACTAACACCCCCTGAAGAATCCTCCGACTCCGACTATGATAATAACTATGTTTTAGACTTTAGTACTAAATCTGCAGCTAAGCCCGCGGATCGGTCAGAAAATCGTAAGAGTAGCTCCGAAGCGGAGTCCTGTAAATCCAATAGTAATGAATTCCGAAAGGTGAAGATCAAAATGCTAAAGGTGTGTCGAGCTAAGGAAAAGGACTCTGGCGTATCCTCCTCAGCGTCAGAATACTCGGGTAGCCGCTCAGTGGCCAGCTCCTTGTCCCCCAAATCCCGGGAAGCCTCCCCCCCAGCCCAGCTCCCTGCCAGCCGAGTCGGTTTAAACTCTGACAGATTGAATCGCGGTGGAAAGAGCAGCAGTAGCAATGCTTCCTCTTTGTCACCAAAGTCAACTCATTCGGATCATTCGGACGACCACATGTCCAGCGCAGCTCAACATGGACCATCCCATTTGATCACTCATTCAGCCGCTCTATTCGAGAAGAGAGATTCTGCAGCTGGGAATCACCATGCCTTGACATTAACTACCCTGAAAAATGCTTCTTCTACTCATGACCCAGATCGTTTGGCTCCAGCGTCTGGACCGTCCTCGGGGGGGTTACTGGAGATGGCAGAGAATCATAATCATCACCATCATCATCATCACCACCATCACAGTTTGAAACTTCAAACTACCCCATCCTCACGAACTCCTTTAGAAACCCTTCAACCCGTCAAAATCGACACAGAATACTTAAGCTATGCACAATCTAATCACGGAGTTGGCTCACCACCTGGACCACCAGGATTGATGTCTAATTCTCCCGTTTATTCCACAACGACGGGATTTTCGATAAATAAAAGCCCCCCGCCCACGGGCAGTATTCTTGAAAGTATTCTGTTGCGTCGACTTCATGGGAATGAGGCTGCTGCCGCCGTCGCCGTTGCCGCAGCCACCGCAGCTCCAACCCCACCGGCCACCACACCCCGCCCGACCAACGTCACCTCCGTCTCACCCAATCATCCCTACTTCTACAAGAAGTCCTTCCGTTACTCGCTCAATGGCGGAGGAAGCGTCGCTTCGGAGCCCAGCGCCCCCCTCCGCGTCAGTCCAGGCGCGAAGCCCAAGTTGAGTGAGACCAATGAGAAGCCATCCGTCGGCGGAGCGTCGGCTCCTTACATTCCACACGTCGCGACCAACACCCCACACCAAGTGGATTCCGGTTCCAACGGATATTCTACCCCGTCCTATCATGGACACCCTCCAGAGTATCACCACTCACTCTTTTACCACCATCCTCCAGCATCCACCGCCTCCGCAAACATTCCACCTAGTTTACCCCCTGGAAGCAGTAGCAACGGACTTCTGGACCACCGTGAGCGGGAACGAGAGCGGGAGCGTGACCGTGAGCGTGACCGTGACCGAATTGATGTTAAAAATCCTCCAGGCTTTAAAATCTTTGGTAGTACTCTCAATCAATCTCCATCCAAGGAATCCTTACAAGCACTAAGTCCAGTGGCCCAACACCACAGTCAACTGTCATATCATGGACCCGGATCTGACCTTCTGAATCATATGAATAGTCTAAATCAGTCCAATGGATGTTCCGAAAGAAGGCCCAACTTTATCAAAGACTTAACACCCTTAATTATTTCCCCTTGTGGGGGGAGTGGGAGTGGGATTGGGAGCGGGGGAAGTGATAGTAGTGGCGGTCGAGAGCATGACTCTGATTACGATGGCGGTCTAAGTCCAGGGGGAAGAGGCTACCGAAGTCTACCCTACCCTTTACGGAAAAAGGATGGTAAAATGCACTACGAGTGTAATATTTGCCTTAAAACTTTCGGACAGCTTTCTAACCTTAAGGTAAGCTACAACAAGATATTTAAATTATCTAATCCTTGAATTTTTGTTTAGTTAGATGGACTAGTATTGTAATTTTTTTGATTGGTTCTGTATTACAGGTTCATTTAAGAACACATTCCGGCGAACGCCCATTTAAATGCAGCGTTTGCACTAAAAGCTTTACTCAGCTAGCTCATTTACAAAAACATCATTTGGTTCATACTGGTAAGTCATTATTAATTCTAACTCCACAGCCTTTATAGATAGACATTTTCTTTTTTTGGGTGTTAATTTACAGTCGATTATTTTTTTGTAATTTTTTAGGTGAAAAGCCTCATCAGTGTGACATCTGTCACAAGCGCTTTAGCAGCACATCGAATTTGAAAACCCACTTACGCCTTCATTCTGGTCAGAAGCCTTATGAATGTGATCTATGTCCTGCCAGATTTACCCAATTCGTCCATTTGAAACTTCACAAAAGACTTCATAATAATGAGCGTCCTTATATATGTAATCATTGTGGTAAAAAATACATTTCCGCATCGGGACTTAGGACTCACTGGAAAACGACGAGCTGTCGTCCCAGGCCGGAAGATGAAATTAACTTAGACAGATCTCCTCCGGGAGTGAATGGCTCACAAAGTTTTGAATACCCCCACTCTGAATGTAGTAATGGTGAGTGACACTTTCATAATAATTTTAACCGAATAAATTAATAATTAATTAATTCTTCTTTATAATCCTTACACGTTTTAAGCATTTCTAATCAAAATCTTAAACATCTCCACAGATTTGATTGACGTTGAAAGTCATGACGAGAACTTATCCTCATCTCCGACGCCCCTCATCGCAAACTCGGTTGACCTGGAGATGGATCTAAACATGGATATGGGTAGCTCATTAAGTGTCCCTCCTACCTCCAGGTCTCATCAGCCCATCGGGTGCACGTGACTGCAGTGATTCTTTATAAATATAAATATATAAATACAGCCCCCACTAATCACCTGTGTGTGAATCTGTCGTGAATACTGGAATATATATATATATATATATATATATATCTATACCTACACAGTTGACAGTAATCATCATGTTAAGAGAGAGCGTAGAAAAAAAAAAGAAAAACGATCTTTGCCTTCGTTCAAAGCGTCCTTTACTAAGTACTTTAATTATAGATTATTGTAATAGACGATACAAGAAAGAAATTGCGAGACCAACAAAAAATTCTTTTGAATCTCTGGGGCCAACCAAATTATTTTAATCACAACAATGAAGTCAAGTCAGATAAAATATATATAGGTATATATATATATATCGCTACGTATAAGTATGTATATACAATTATTTATGTATAGTTAAACAAATAAAAGTACTGCCTACTTGTACTTTTTATTATTTCATTTTTTTGTATGTATGTATATGTTGTTTTGAATAGAGGCGTAGATAGTACATAGATTGTACAGGGATTAGCCATGTACATACCATATTATTATATGTATAAATAAATTAAAAAAGTAATAATAATAAATATTATTATTGTCGTAGTACCTGCTATAACCGGCAAAGTAAAATGTTGCGCATTCTTATGGAGTTTATATGTTGTGTGATATGAAAATCTGTGTATGATGGCAAATACTACAAAAAAACAATGTCTGTGTATGCCCTAATGAATCGAGTGAGTGTAATTATTATATTATTATTATTATTTAATTTATATGTAGGCAAGTAATTATTAGTGGTACTTACACAGTGCTTCTCAAAAGAGTTCTAAGAATCTCCCCCTAGAAGAGCCCTCGTTTAAAATATATAGGTAAAATCCGTGATACAATTTGTATATTGTTGTGAGGAATGTAATTATAATGTAACTTGTAGTACTTGATTAAATAATGATTAGTTTTTAGTCGATTTAATTCCAAAATGCATTGAGACCCAGAAAAAAAAATGGAAGTCTCAAATCTAATTAGGTACGTAGAACGTTGTGTGTATTCAAAACTTTTGGAGTTCATAGTTTATTCTAATAATCCTACCGACGCAGCCACCCCACCAACATCACTAGATATTTTCTACTATAGTATTTTTTAATATATGTAGTATTTTTTGTATTTAAAAAAAAACTCTAAGGTTATATTACCTATAATTATAACAAATCACTTAACGCAGTACGTGTACGATCTACGCAAGTAGGTACATAACATTATATTTGTAATAATTATTATTGTAGTTTTTTTTTGTTTGTTTTTCAATTGTTCGTAAATTATCCATATTTTGTTATTTTTAGTAAGAAAAACTTAAGTGTAAATATGTAAGTAATTAAGTACCTTCCTAGGAAAGGAAGTACCATCATCATCGCCTATACTAATCGCCTCTAAGGAATACATAACAGTAAGTCGAAAAAATGAGTGAGGCAATTTATGTCGACTTGTTAAACAATATATATAATTTTATATCAAGTCACTAGCATTATGTATCGAGTGTGTAATTCGCTATGAATTCAGTTAAAATAGATTTATAATTATATGTAATTCGTTGTTATTATTATTATTATTATTATTCCAACACGCTCGTGCTGTGGATCCATCGCGCCGTCGTTACTATTTGTACATACCTATAGGGACTTATTACTGTGTGGCGAAATTTAATTTTTGTTGGTGAGTGTGTCAACACAGCTGTTGCTTTATGTACTACCATGAAATAATAATCAGCGCTGTAAATTATTAATAGAGTAAAGATTTTATTGTTATGTAACCTAACTTAGTTAGTAGAAAAAAGTAAATGTATTAACAACATATGTTTCACTGTGACCAATTATGCTGCTCTCGGCTATGGCTATGATTGTACTACACACTTTCCTAATTGAATGAACTTTTTTTTTGGATCAATTTGATCGATTTGTACACGTATATTGAGTCTCGGGACGGAATGGCGTTCTTTGTTTCATAATTATTGGCCTTAAATACATAGCATTTCAAAATATCAGACTAAAAAGTAAGAAAAATATGTACGGCATTCATAATTCCACATGATGATTAATATTTTTCTGTATTTCGGAACTGGATGGTCGGTCGGTCGGTCGGTCAGTCCTAGTTTGATAATATTATAAAAAATACATATAGATATATCCTAAACTAAATCTTGTAAGAACATACATAAAAAAAGAGTGGTGTACACCAGTAACCAGTAACCTTGAAACACTTGAAAGAGATGCAAATCTATTTTTCTCAAACTGAGTATTTTTCTAGCAACTGAGAGAGAGAGAGAGAGAGAGCGATCAAAATAAATATGGTAGCCTCCACACAGTACCAGTACCAGGCACTGCTACTACATAATTAGTTAATTAGTATGTAAGGCTATCAAATAAGTTACACCGATTCTTTTAGAACTAAGCAGATTTTAATTGTACACTAAGGGTTTACATTTACATTTAAGTCAACACGGAACGGAGCTAGAGGATGTAGCAGACAGTATGTAATAGCAATAGTTATAGACTTTATAATAGTAATAATAAATTAATTTACAAATATTTTAGTAATTATTATTATTTGTCAGTTACGTTACAGATTACAGATTGGATTACCTAATTATGAATAGGCTGTTAGTTGTAATTAAGCCACAATTTTTCGGTTAGCTCGCTATAGTTTACGAGGTATTGTTGTAAATCATGATCATGGGTGAGGAAATTTAATGTTTGTTGGTACTTCCTGTATATTAATTTTTATTCGAAATGTCCCCCCCCCCTTTAAAGTTTTTTCATGGAACTAGTAGTAGATTAACTTAGGTACATATAGGTATTTATAAAGCCTTCAAAAATTCACAGAAACTAAATTCATTTATTTGTATTTTTTTCTTTCAAAGTCCTATACTGTATTCTCGTAAAAAGTATTATTTTTGTGGTAACCTTATTTTGTAAACTAAATCATCATCATTGTACCTAAAATATCTACTATAATGTTTCTTTTTATGCTTCTCTGAATAATGATTAATTCTCTAGCTTTCACTGGGCTGTGGATCATCCTTCTAGTAGGTAATTGTAATTAAAAGTGCAACATTACACACATTTTTTATCTTTGGCTCATCGGTTTCATGTTTAGGTGTAACTTTATATCATTTAGTGGATACACAAAAGTTTAAAATTGGTTTTTGGTAAATACATATTCAAATAGGCTGGTAGTTTGGGGAAGGCGTTATGATATTTTTATTATTTATTAGTTAGATATAAGCATTGTATTATTTTAGTTTTAGTACCTACCTATAGATGTATTTAAGGTGTATGCACACTCCAAGTTTAGGGCTCCTTTTATGGTGATTTGATCTCAATCGCAATAGATCTGCTGAGTTTAGAAGAAATGCATATGCTATCAAAAGTAGGTCAAGTCGTAGATAAATATATATTTTTTGCTGGATCATGTGGGAAGTGATCGTCGACGTCAGGAAACATGATGTTTAAGTAGTTTTAAACTAAGTTTTATTATATAATGTTATTATTATTATTATCATTATTCAAATTACACTGATACTGATGATACGTATGTAAGGTTATTTATGTACCTACCTATATTATATAGATATAATAATTATAATTATATATATACCTTTTTTATTTGTAGATTATACCTATACATTGTTGAGCGATGTAAATAGTAAATAGAATAATATAATTAATGTCTGCTTTAGTGTGCTGAGTACACAGACATCCATCACGACGATACATACAATAATAATTAAATTGCCTTTAAGTGACACTACATAGATTGTGCCTCGGTTTTTTTTATAGAAATAAATACCAGAAAACACACACATATATAGTTTCCTTATGTAAAGAATCAAGTTCAGAAATAAGATTTTATTATTTGTATAAAAAGAATTTGCAAAAGTGTTCGTCCTTTATTTTCATCAAAAATCTTCGCATTCGATCATATGTTATATAGCCCTCAATTTTGTAATGTTCTTTTCGCATATTCTTCAAGTCTATAATGTTTCTACAGGCATACTTACAAAGACTAAAATTGATATTTTGTTAAAGAAATTGAAGGGCGATAGTTAAATGGACTTAAGAAACTAACCTTTTCGAAACAGTAATATACTTAGTTTTTAATGTTTTTGAAAATGTCAATTTCTAGTTTCGTTTCAACCATTTTGAAAACGGTAATGACTAGTTTTCTGACCTTTTGAAAGTGTTATTTACTAGTTTTGACCGTTTTGAAAAAGTGTCATTTGCTAGTTTTGACCGTTTTGAAAAAGTGTCATTTACTAGTTTTGGCCGTTTTGAAAAAGTGTCATTTACTAGTTTTGGCCGTTTTGAAAAAGTATTATTTACTAGTTTTGATGACCGTTTTGAAAAAGTGATTTCTAGAATTAAACACTTTTGTAAAGCATTCTTTCCATGGTACCCCAGTTCCTAATAGGTTAAGTAACTACCTACAACAGCAACAACACCAATTACATAATATCTAGGTACCTATTGAAAATCAATAGCTGACTCTCTCTCCGATTTCAACGTAGCAATTAAAAAAAGTTTTATCACTATCACTATCACCCTATAGTAATGAATTAATTATATAGCTAGCTACCTACAAACTAGTAGTAGTAGGTTGTTGGTACTAATTACATAAGCTACGGTTCGTAGTTCGTACCCGTCATAAAATGCATTGTTTTTACAGTAATTACCTACAACTGGCAACACAACCATATGAATCTGATCTGGATCTGACGACGTGTCTGTCATCTGATCTAACTGACACGAGAGTTTATGATACACGGCAATGGCACCTATAAAGTATTAATTAAAAAAATAGTAAGTAGTCGACAGTATTTACATAATAAATTTTTAGCAATATTTTATTACCACTGCTGCACTGATGATTATAAAACACGATGCAAAAAAAGATGTGAGAAATCTCATCGGTCGCACTTCCCACGTTTGACGTTCCGCTCCCTCTTTGCCTCCCGTTTCAATCCCTCCCGTGTTCGTCCAGCAGCAGCAGCAATCTTTAAGGAACTTTTGGGTCGAAGTGTTCCGAACAACCCCCCGAAGTAGCACCAGCTCGGTTTCGGTTTCTATCGACAAGTAAGCAGCAGTAGTCGGTCTTTTCAGTGTTTTTCTGTGTGTGACTGGTGGAACGGTGGGCCTGTCGGGTAACAGCTGGCAAAGTTTGAATCCTTCGGCGTGCAGAACTGCAGAAAGAAAAAGACGGAAGTGAATATTTGCATAGTTTTTTTCCAATTGAATTTGCGGTATTATTAAATAGGGACCAACTTTGCAACACGTTGTAGTTGAAGACAGAGAGGTTGATGAATCGATGCCAAAAGCCGGTGTTTTAAGACATGTGTGGGTAGTTGGTAGGCAGAAGTGCCGTGTTTGTTTGTGCTCTGACTGCCTGTGACCTGCTGACTGCTGTTTCGTCCGTAATCTGTAAATTACCAATTGGCCCGTGATTTTGAAGGGAAACCAACAGCAAAGATTTTATTTGCCCACAAAAATAACTATTAAACTATTGTTATTGTAATTGTGTTACTTTTACTACGGTCAACGGTTAGAATGTAATCAACAGTGTTGACTGTTAGTTCGCTCATTGATTGACCCATATTTTATAAATGATAAACGTGATTTTGCTACTCCATTACTCTCGCTGGAACTGGAATTAAAAAAGGAAGAAGTTGCCGGATGATCACAAAGAAATTCAGAAGGTAACTACATGAGTTTTCAGCTAATTATCTACAAAATTGTTTGTTAGCCTTTTCAAAACCAGTTAAAACCAGTGAATAACACTTTCAAAAAGGACTAAACAGGAAATTACCATTTTTCAAAACGCTCAAAACTAGTAAATAACACTTTTTCAAAACGGTCAAAACTATAGTAAATAACACTTTTTCAAAACGGTCAAAACTATAGTAAATAACACTTTTTCAAAACGGTCAAAACTAGTAAATAACACTTTTTTCAAAACGGTCAAAACTAGTAAATAACCCTTTTTCAAAACGGTCAAAACTAGTAAATAACACTTTTTCAAAAGGGTCAAAACTAGTAAATAACACTTCAAAACGGTCAAAAATAGTAAATAACAGAACACTTTTTCAAAATGGTCAAAGCTAGTAAATAACATTTTCAGAAGGTACAGAAATAAGATATTAACATTCCCAAAAAGGCTAAAACAGGAAACTGGCATTTTCAAAAGGATGTAAACTAGATATATTACCGTTTCGAAAAGGTTAAATCTCGAAAAATAAAATGTTTCATGACATAGACATTACTATACCGCCTACAATTTTTGATATTGCATAAAAATAGCGTGAGCGTGACTTCATTGAACCGGTAGTGGTACCGGTACCGGAACCGGTTTTCAGCGAGTTAATCGACTGGCATATAAGTAGGTAGTTATGTCCATTTTTACGGGTGTTGGTGATCACGTATCAGTTCGGTAGATTTTATGTGAATTAATTTTGCTAAAGTTTAACTGGAAACTGTCTCCTAAATTACAATCTTTAGAAAATCCGGGAAGATACTAAGAACTACCTGGTCATTCATCACTAATCATTATTAATCATTAGTTTCATTAGTAATAATTACTCTGAGAACTGCTAACTGCTTCTGTTATTGATTTAAAATTAATTGCATTACAAGAATTATATTTTTAGCAGGCATGAATGGCTCATAGTATAGTCATAGTAAGCAGTTTTAATTTTTTTAATCATTAGCATACAGTCGTAACGTGGTACATGCGACGCAATATTTGCATAGTTAAAAAACTCTTGTTAGTTGTTAGGTACTCTTCAAATGACTGACGCAAAATACTCTTTTAAGTGCTCATTAATTTACTTATTTTATTACTTGCACTTGTTGCCTACTTGCTATACACTCTGGTCACGTATTTAATCGCTTCTGTGACTGTGAGTAATGGAGGTATGTATTATATTACAGTGCAGTGCTTTAAGCTTTTGTTACTTTCACAAATAATAAAATGAACCATGCGGGCAATAAAATACAGATAATAGTGTAAAGTGTAAGGTATGATTTACATTTATATTAGGCATGTATTTACTTATATCTCTGGGCATGGTGGGATTTATCCCTTTTGTACTTGTTGAATGTTCATGCCCCTTTCCAGTTAATTAACATTCATTTCCAGATATTTAATGAAGTAAGAAAAAGGGCTTTCCATGATTATTTACTTGTTGTTCCAGAAAATTCTGTCATTACGAAAGTGTCAAAATTTGGATATTTTTGAAATGATTTTTTTGCTTTAATTTTCACAATTTTAAAGGGCGCATTCTAAAGGGCGCCCTATCATTGTAATGTATAGTTATAATTTGAGCATCAATTATTTTATTATGTTGATTGCAGATTGAAAATAAGAATCAACCATGGCGGGCAGTGACAAGGAAGTACGGCTAAAAAAAGAGATTGGCCTTTTGGAAGGGGTGTCAATTATTGTGGGCATCATAGTTGGATCTGGTAATTTTGAACACTAATTTTTGTCACTTGATTTATTTCACTTGGTTCAGCAATGGGTCATTCCTTCACCCCTTATGGCCACTGCACTGTTGATTCCTTGTTTTACAATATGTTAAGTACAACTTGTTTTCCTTTTTAACCTGTTTTACTTTTTTTTAATCTAGGTATTTTTATTAGTCCAAAAGGAGTGCTACAGGATGCTAATTCCGTTGGGCTGACTCTGGTTGTTTGGATTGTAACGGGTTTACTGTCAATGATTGGTGCTGTTTGCTACGCCGAATTGGGTACTTGGTATTTATTTGTTAATTATTACATTAAATTACAGTAAAATATCGGACTACAGGCTTCTACACCGTCGCACCGGCGAACTGGAGTAAGCGTCCAGTTATTCGAGATTTACTGTTTGTCGTTTCGTTTTGAACCTTTCATTTTTTAAAGTAAAAAAAACAAATTTTTCTAATCTGTTTTGATTGTGTTTAGAATTGTGGTTTATATTCTGTATATGGTTTCATTCACAGGAACAACAATTGTAAAGTCAGGTGGAGATTACGCTTACATATATGAAGCTTTTGGGCCTTTACCGGCGTTCCTATTTCTTTGGGACGCAAATGTGGTTTTCGTGTAGGTTATTTCTTAAATAAATTCCATTTATCTAATCCAGGAAGAAAAGTAATTGATAATTTGTAATAATAATCTATAATATTTTTTCAGGCCTACATCAAATGCAATAATGGGTCTTACGTTTGCCAAGTACGTAGTGCAGCCCTTCTTTCCGCACACATGCTTTCCGGATTTTTCTGATAGGCTCATTGCCGGAGCCGCAATTCTTTTCCTGACCTTCCTCAACTGCTACAATGTCAAAATTACTACACGAATGCAAAACGTGTTTCTAGTTGCTAAAATTGCGGGTCTCATGACTATCATAATCGCCGGTGCAATTCATTTGCTAAGTGGTATGTTCTGCTTTTTAGTTTTTACAAATTGAAGATACATAGTTGTATTAACCCATGATTAACGATTTGCCATTCTTGTTGTAAAAAATCAGTGTTGAAGCAATTAATTAGGGAACTATTCCTTCGCTAGCAGGGAATTGTCGATGGCGTTAATGCCAATATGGAGACGCATGACATATTTTGATATATTTGTGTGACTTCGTCGTTCGTTTTAATTACGATTGTTAAAAAGTGCGCAGTTTCACCACATTTTTAATTGGAATTGACTAGGAAACACGGAAAACTTTAATGCTCCTTTTGCAAACTCACAAACGGACCCAGGATCAATAGCAGTTTGTTTCTACAGCGGGATTTTCAGCTATGCTGGCTGGAATTACTTGAATTTTATGACTGAGGAGCTCAAAGATCCGTACAGAAATCTCCCCCGTGCAATTTATATTTCTTTACCGCTCGTGACTGGAATCTACGTTCTGGCCAACGTGGGCTACTTGGCGGTCATGAATCGAGACGAAATGCTGATGTCCGATGCCATCGCGGTGGTAAGAATAGGTTTTTGATTGCTTACTTTTTTCCTGTTTGAAGAATGTAAACGAATAACTTAAGAAAATACCCTTCTATTTATTGTGTCAGACTTTTGGAAACAAAATTTTGGGAATATTTTCTTGGACGATGCCATTTTTTGTGGCCCTATCAACGTTCGGTGGATTAAGTGTGCACATTATGACTTCTTCAAGGTACACTTTCATAATGGAGCTGGAACATTATTAAAACGTTTTTAGTTTTTTTTAACTTCGTTTACATTAAAAAACTGTTTTTTCCAGGCTTTTGTTCACAGGTTCAAGAAATGGACAATTCCCACGTTTTCTGTCGCTAATCTCTACGACCCGATCAACGCCAACTCCAGCTTTAGTATTTTTAGCCATCTTGAGTCTCTTCTACTTGACCACTTCGGACATTATTGCCCTTATAGAGTACTCGAGTTTTGTGGAGTCCAGTTTTATTCTAGTGACGGTGGCTGGAATGATCCGACTTCGCTACACAAAGCCTTATTTACATCGTCCAATTAAAGTTCACATTGGGATTCCAATCACTTTCTTTGTCCTGTGCGCCTTTTTAGTCATTTTACCAATGTACGTTCGACCCTTTGAGTGTGGTATGGCGATACTAATAACGGCCACAGGAGTTCCCTTCTATTTCATTTTCATCTATTTGAAACCAGTTTGGATGAAGAGCATTAGTCTGGGCTTGACAAGATTCGTTCAAAAGGTTTTCCTCAGTTTACCCGAGGCCTACGTTGTTGACCATAGTAATCACGAGAAATCTTGAAGATATTTGATTGCCCACCCTGACAAATTTCTACGAGGACACAAGTTGCGGTCGAGGCTTTGTATCAGTTCTTAACTGTCGCCGTTTGTGTTTATAATGATTCGTTTGAATTTGTCACAAAAGTGATGCCGTGATAATGCTCTCAGTTTTATGACCCTTGTACACACACTATTTCGCAGGGACGAATTTCAAACAGGTCGTGTATTCCATGCCAGTGTCTATTATTAGTAATTTATCATAGTTTTAAGATAAGGCGTTAAATATTATTTCCAATCAACTTTTCAAGAACGATAAAATTTAAATTTCCTGTATAGTATAGAAAATTGTACCGTAATGTCATTTTGCTATCCTGTACTAGTGCTTTTCTGCACTAAGCCATATAAAAATTGATATTCGTTCAGATTTAAAATAATGAATTATAATTTTCAGCAAGCTGTCTTTTCCCACTAAAATATTGTTTCCAAAAATTCAATTGAACGTGCAAATACCTTAAATTGTAAAATTGTCCGGAATGTCTAAAACCTCCCGCGAAAAAAATCCGGACCGGACCATTTCATGTCACATTTCAACCACGAGAGTGTTCTTATTTTATTTCAGGCTTCGAATTACAAAGGGAAACTTTGGTCTACGGCACTGATGTATATATCTGTATGAACATATAATGGATAGCCGTCCGATTTCCCTTGAAGACCCCAAAACCCATTACAAAAAAGTTTCACGGTACTTTGAAAGAATGTGCTTTAAATTAGTATGGCAGGCGTCTCTCGTGTGAAGTGAACAATTTTACTAACAGTTGAAGTAGGACTGTAATTAATAAATGTGCCTACTTGCGTACATCATAAACTACATATTTTAAACGTAAATCAGATGTTCTGTTTCAGTTGTTGATATTTGTTTCTAGAAAAATAGTTCAAAAAATGAATCACGGCACCACCACCACCAACAATCGCTCAACGTCGCGTCCGTAAGAAACTAAGAATTTATATGACAAACCAACACATGTACTAATGTCGATCATGTATAAACTTGAGCATTAAAGTAATAATTATTATATTGCTGTCTCACAAAACTTTTGCTATACAATTTTGCAAATTTGTACAGTATGTAGTTGTAGTGGCTGTATTTGATAATAAAGGATTGTAATTTTTAAATACCTATGTAGGTAAGTAGTGAATCTACTGTGGATTTTGCTTATTCTGTAAGCTACCATTTGTCAGTTTTACTGCTACTGGTAGATTCTAGCAATTCATTGAATTTCAGTCTGAAATATTGTCGAAATCTTTGGAAGACTGCAGTATAGCGGATTAAGTGCAGTTGACTCACTGTCCGATTACTATCTCTCCGTATTGCAGATGCAAGAACAAAGACAGTGCATAATCAAAACAAACCCACGAAATGCACAGTATTTATATAGACACTTTTGAAGAAGGAAACGATAGAAATGTTTGAAGCTGCCGACGCTACAGTGCAGTGACGGTAACGGTAACGGTAGCAAAAACGTTTTTGCCACAATTGCCATTGCAGTAAAAGGGCGAGGGGTTTTCACAAATTACGTTACTTGAACACTGTATTTGACTTCCTAAGGGATTATGGACTGAAAGAGATAGCTATACACACCATAGTACCATCGATGCAAAAACCAATTTACTGTTGCAAAGCAAGGCACGATTATTGGATGTCACTGATTTGAGTGTCACGAATTTTCCTCAGCTATTACTCTATCATCCTTAAACTGGGGGAAAAAAAGATGGCTGAGCCTTTAATAGAGCGTCATGTATAGTATTGTAGTGTACATACATACGTACTGATAAGATACCCGTATTAAGCTATCAGATTCGATCGAAATTACACTTCCCCATCAGATTAATCAGAATTCGATACAAAGCCAACACCAATAAACAAAAGATGACTTATATAACAGTTTTAGATGCTAGTTGCAGGTATTTTAGTAAGTATTACAAACTACGTTAAAGACACAAGAGATTTCTTTGAATTGCCTTTCAGGTATGCAACTTTTGATTTCATATCCGGCAAATGATCATCCATTCATTGACACTTGACTCAAAAGTATTCCAACGTACCGTCGTTGGGGATATTTTGACATGATCATGATACTTACAGGCGTGAGATCGTGTGGCCAAGTGTCACCTGTCACCTTATACCACTACACAACGTCTGTTGGCATCCTACTAATTTTAAATACCACATCAGACTAACTAATAAAAAGAAAGACTTTGGAAGATTTCCATATAATTACACTACCATGCCAGATGCCACTCATTCCTCTTTTTTTTACATCTTGTCAGGATGAGGAAGGGAATGATGAAGAAGGAAAGGATGAAATAATGGAAAGTTTTGTCTTGCTAACCCAATAACAGCTCAATAATTAGAATTAATCTCGGTAGTATCTGTGTACTACTTGACTAGTGAGCTCACATAATTTTTTAATATTAATCTGATTGAGTGACATTCACTTTTACTAGTTAATCCACCACTTTAGTTAATCTTACACAGTATCAGTATAAATAGATCGAACACTTTGTTGTTCTTCACAGTCGGTGTTTTCATCCCTTTCTCTCTCATTGCATCCCAAGATTTGTAGTTCCTACTGTAAACTAGTACAGTAAGCAGTAAATTAGGTAATTTAAGAAAAACAGTTGTCAGTTTGTTATTATTTGTGAATTCTAAAACTTTGAGCTCTAAAGGAAACGCAGCAAACATTATTAAATTGGATCGTATGTTTTTTTGTTGTTCATAATTCTTCCTGAGCAAATATTAGGCTACTTGTTTCGTTTTTTTGTATGAAAATTGACTGAGATCTGTCTAATTAATCGGTATCTCTCGGTTCCGATTCCGAATTTCGAGCCTTGATATTTTCTCGGACCGAACCGAGACCCAAAATGAGGGCCATACTCTTCAGATCACTAATTCTGGCAACGACGGCGGTCTGTTCTAGCCTTTGCCTCTATCCACCTCCCCAGCATCCTCCTCATTATCCCCCAGATCCTCATCCCCTGTATCCTTCGGACATTTTATTAGAATTGCAGCCGCCAAATGTAGACGTCGAAGTGGAGCCTTATCCACCAAATTATTACGTGGCTCACACTTACCCCCCATTCCATCCCAGCTACCACTATCCCTACACTAGCTATCCCCCCACTACAAGTACTACTAGTACAACCACTACAACCCCACGATCAAATTATCCCTACAACCATCATCACTACAATTACCCAACTTCAACTGAATCATCAACGCAATCTTCCAATAGTAACAATAATAATGTGACTCGAAAAACAATCGTATCCATCTCGAGCATTATAATACCCGTTCAAAATCAAGGATCTGGATCTGGTTCCGGTTCGGGTTCTGGGTCGGGTTCTGGGTCGAGATCTGGTTCCGGTTCCGGTTCCGGTTCTGGCAGAGGAAGAGATTCATCGGATTCAGGGGGCCAACGTCCATACAGTAGTAATTCCAATAATAATGAAGGAAATAACGGACAAACTGGAGGTCAAGACAGGCAGCCAGCCTCATCTCCTTTCTACATCATTCTTGCCCAACACAATAGTGACAGTGGCAATGGCAATGGTGGTAGCAACCAACAGAACGGCAGGGACGACGGTGGCCAAAGTCAGAACCAGAATCAGAACCAGAACCAGCAGAACCAGCATTACCTTCGGTATGCATCGGAGGCGGAGCAGTCCACTGATGACAGAAGCTCAAGTAGCGGGAATCGACAAAGACAGAATAACAATAACAATAACAACGGCCAAAATCAGAATCAGAATCAAAATCGAAACCAGAATCGAAATCAAAATCAAAATCAGAATCAAAATCAAAATCAAAATCAAAATCGAAATCAAAACCAGAATCAAAATCGGAACCAAAATCAGAATGATCAAAATAATCAAAATCTGGACACTGCCGTGACTAGCTTGCGTAAATACCTTCTTAGTATAAGTAAAGAGCCGGTGGAAAATGAAGAAACTGAAAATAATGGAGCTGAAGAGGATTCGGATGGGCCCTACGGTCACCCGGTTTACCATCAGAATCCACCCAGAAATTCCAGCTCGTCCAGTCAATCCGTAACCAGGCAACCACCGTATCATTCCCCTCACTTTCACTATCCAAGATACCCGACCACAACCACCACTTCAACAACAACAACTCCAAGACCTCATTACCACTACCCGTCCCGTCATTATTCTGTCCCAAGCCCAAGTCACTACAGCCCCAGTGGTCCGTCGTATGGACACTATCCTCCAGCACCGATTCATCCTCTGCATCCGCATCCTGAGCTTCCACCACCACCACCCCCACCACCAGCACCATACCATCCTCATCATCATCTTCATCCAGTGCCCCATGGTCCAGAGGACGAGACGGGACCGGAAAAGCCGGGCCGCTATTCATTCTCCTACTCGGTTCAAAATGCGGAAACTCATGATTTTAAAAATGCAGAGGTGATTTATAAATTACGATTACCGATTTTAGAGCTTCAATTTCATTTCATTTTCAAAATTTTCCAAATTTGTTCATTGTTATTTTAATTGATCATTTACAGGAAACCCGTGACGGCCAGCATGTGACTGGGAGCTACAGCTTGCTTCAGCCTGACGGAATAGTGAGGACGGTGAGGTACTATGCTGACCCATACAATGGCTTTAATGCCCTCGTCGAGAATTCTCCAGCGTATCCGCCAAGCCCCCCTCATCCATCCGATTAACAGCTCGGAATGTTCAGAAGAAATTTAGGAATATCAATTTTATTACTATTTTACTATTTTCAAATATAACTAATAATTATTACTAATTACTAATTAGTAACACTGTAAGCTACGCAAAGCGTCTGTAATATTGTTCTTTTCTATACCTATTAAGGCTACAATTGTTGAGTAGTTATTGAAACTGAAAACAAAACTTAGGATGTAGTAAAAATAAATTTCCTTTTATGATTATATTTACGCCAATTTACGGTTGTAATTAAATCAACAGGCTGTGCTGCTTTGCTGTGCTATTTTTAGGCACTTTTATACAAAAACATTGATGCGCAAAATATTTCAAATACACGTTTACTAAATCTGCATTTTGAGCATAATTAATTGCATACCACATGGCATGGGTATGATTCGTGAATTAATTGTATACCAATCAATAGTAGCTAGAATCGATGCAGGTGGTAATCTACTCGTGGCTACTACACTTTTAACCTTTTAGAAACTATACTATTTATAATTTTACATCTTTTTTAAAATGATAATTTCTTGTTTTGACCTTTTTTAAAGTGTTAATTTCTTGTTTTTGCCATTTTTCAAAGCACTAACTAGTTTACCGTTGTTTTGCCATTTTTCAAAGCACTAACTAGTTCACCGTTTTGCCATTTTTCAAAGTGTTTATTTCTAGTTTTAACCTTTTCGAAACTATACTGTTTATAATTTTACACCTTTTTTAAAATGATAATTTCTTGTTTTGACCTTTTTTGAAGTTCTAATTTCTTGTTTTGACCCTTTTCAAAGCACTACTAGTTTACCGTTTTGACCTTTTTCAAAGTGTTTATCTCCAGTTTTGACATTTTTGAAACCCTTTCGTTCTTCTTTTGACGTTTTCGAAACTGCTCATTTCTAGTCTTCAATGTTTTTGAGTTTGTTTAATTCTAGTTTTGACCGTTTTGAAACTGTTCATTACTAGTTTTGACTTTTTTGAAAAGGCTAATATCTGTCGAATAAGCAGTAGTTTACCACAGCATTCTTTCCATGGGTTCCCACTTCACTTCCGAATAGGTTAAGTATGTACACTCTACCAAATCACCACATCATAATCGCATCATAAAAAAAAGCGAAGCCATTTATAATAGTTACAATCGCATCATTTGTATGCGTTAGAATACATCATAATGATGCGAACTAGATGGGTTCCAGATGGGTATCTTCATAAGATAGGGAATTAACATGGGCTAAATGTGGACCTCATCATAAAATATGATGAGGTCAGATATCATCATAATGATCCGTTTGAAAGATTGACAAATTAAAATGTATATGTTTATTGACAGATAAGCAAAGATAACGATCTGTCCATCTTTCGTTGCGTCCAACTAATTAAAAATGGCCTCACTTTTTCGCAAAATGATGCAGTCCAGATGGTTTTTGGTAGAGTGTAGTTATTGCACGTAAAGCGACCTACTACAGTTAAACACTATTTAAAATAAAATCTATAAACTACAAGAGTGGGAAATAACGTGATGCGAATGTAATATGTATTTATTCTTAATTATTTGTACATTTGTAAGCTCAAACAATGAAACGAGTCGCAATTTCCTTACGTCTAAATAGTATCCAAGTACTCTACTACAATAGTAATAATTATATCAGATCTTTGTATGCATCATAATATATTAAGAAGTACACAAAACATGACAAACTTTTTTTTTCTTTATATCTCTTCAGTTGTAATTATTTTTTATACTCAAACTATGCTTAGGTATGTAACTGCTATATAAATGAATATTTATTAATTAAATATAACAAAATTTCCTGCAATATTCACCAAAATGAATTCATTCATTCATTCACATTCATTCATTCACACTCACACCTATCCAGTTTTTTTTTTTATAATACTTACTAACTATTGAATTATCTCAGCAAACTATATTACAGGAAATGCATTAGAATGACTTAATCTTCTTAGTTCATTGGATTACATCTCACTGGTACTCAATTTTCATTTGAATCTCTTGTAAATCTGAATGTATAGAATAGTATTGAATCTAGTGTCTTATAGTTTAGCATGTCTGAATTAGGGTTATAGTTAATAACGTAGTTAATTTGTTCATCTCTTCGGATAGTACTACTACTCTATACCTCACTAACACTATACTTAGTGTAAAGGTACGCACTCAGTGACGGTGTAATTATACTACAGAGAACTTTTACTACTTTTTTTTGGATTGGATTGATTGATTACACCTTTTCCTGCATTCGTACCATTTTAGTATGAGTATAGATAGTAAGTCGCCGTCCTATATAGATATATATGTATAACTTGGTGCAATCATCCTGTTTTGTTCTGTTCATCACGAAATGAGACTTTGAAAAAGCTGTCAATACAGACCATTCTTGTCAGACGATGATTTCTTTCACTTTGGAATGACGAGAAAAATGTCAATTTGAAAAAAATGAAATCAGAAATATATATTTTATGTCAATCATCCTTCCTATACTAATCTAGCCATACAGCGAACCGTAAATTATATATGTAATAAATACTATTTAATTAATTTTTAATTCTTGCGAAAGTATTTTTTATCATTTGTTAATTTTGTTTAAGCACTACTCAGGATGTGTGTGTGTACTGCTTTTGTACGTTGAGTTGGAATAATAATTTTCTGGGAAGTAATAAAAGAGTATAGAGTATGGGGTTTGCTCATTTTAAAATGTTGATTTAACCTTTTCGAAACGGTAATACATCCAGTTTTACATATCTTTGAAAACACCAGTTTCTTGTTTTAACCTCTTTAAAAAGTGTTAGTTACTAGTTTTGGCCTTTCTGAAAACACCAGTTTCTTGTTTTGACCTTTTTGAAAAGTGTTAATTATTAGTTTTGGCCTTTTTGAAAACGCCAATGTCTTGTTTTGACCTTTTTTAAAAGTGTTAATTACTAGTTTTAACCTTTTTGAAAAAGTTTATTGTACAATGAACACTTTTTCAATGCATTCTTTCAGTGGTAGATGGCTTCGCAGTTTCGAATAGGTTAACCTTTTCGAAACGATCAAAACTAGAAATTGCCATTTCCAAACAGGTCGAAACTAGTTATTATCGTGTTCAAAAAGGTCAAAACTAGAAATAACCGATTTCAAAAAGATGCAAAACTAGAAGTACATAATTACCGTTTTGAAAAGGTTAAAATCTAGACTTAGATTATTTCATGAATATTACAATAATGTTCACCATTTGAAAATATGTATAAATCTAAATCTGAGAATTATCAATTTTTTAAAATGAACAAGCTAAGAAATTACTTGGTAGGTTTTCTTTCATTACTTTCTAGGAAACTATGCCCAGAAGGAAAAAACTCAAAGTTCAAAAAGACGTTTTTTAGTACACGAAGAACACACTAGAGATAGTGCTTAAATAAAATAAAAACTGTACGTATACCTACATAGTTGAAATGGTCTAAAAATGTCTAATTCAAATAGAATTCGTAGAGTTAATGGAATTGCCGATTGGCGGATATATCCATATAGGTTGTTGTTGATGTTGCTGCTGTTGGTGCTGTTGCTGGGGCTGCGTCTCGTCGTTGTACAGATGATCTGTGTCCAAGCTGGACTTGACAATACTTCCCCACGTCGTGGGTTTCACATCCTCAATTTGTCCACTCACAGATTTATTCTTCCCGCTGTACATGATGACGGAGCGTTGCTCATATGAAGGTTCTAATTTCTTGGCGTTGGACAGTGGGTCAATGCCCCCGGGGGCAGTGGTGACGACGGCAGCCGCGGCAGCCGCAGCCGCCGCCGCCGAAGGATTGTAGCAATCATAATTTGCTCTTTGGGGTTCACTTGGATTATAGTAGTAGTCATTGTTGTAGTAGTTTATAGCACGGAAACTATAAAAATCTAAAGCTGAGGTGTAGTTGTAGTAGTCATTATTATAATTGTAATTGTAATTAGGTTGAATGATGGGATTTTGAATATGGGGATGATGAACGACGTGGGGCTGGGGTGTATAGACGTACTGGGACTCATCCACGTGGGGCTGCGGAGGAATGACCACGCTCGTCGAATGCTGATTCCCGGGATTGGACTTGATAGAGCGCTTCGTGGGACGAACCGTCGTGAGGAATTCTCGTAGCTGGGTTTTATAGCGCCGTTGATGCTGTCCGTTTTGTTTACTAGTTGTATTAGTGGGAGTGGAGGTGGTGGATTCTAAGGTATTATTTTGTTGCGAGTCGGAAAAGTAAGAGTTAGTGAGTCCTGCGTCCAAGTAGGAGACTTTAAAGTCCATCGTTCGCTTTCCTAGCAAATCCCGCCCTTCTTCTTCCCTGGAAATCACAAAATCACAATAAAAATAATACTATTATTACACAAACAGACCATGAAAATCAAATGTAACTTGACAATCCCATAAATCACGAGAAAATTATTACATCAGGGGACGATGTGTAGATATGATAAAGTCGGGCTTGGAATTTTTATACACGAGACGTGAGCTGGTTTGGAGCCACTGCCAATTGGTTTCTTTGGTTTGGAGCCTGTAGGCTATGAGACCACTTGCACCCGTCTTCAGCACTAGAGTTATAATACAAAAATAAAAACATTATATTCACTTATTATGCTTCTAGTGAGTTACAATAGAAAGTAAAAAAGAAAATGAACAAAACTGGATACAAAATAATTTAATTACATTCTTGATGTGCGGATGCAAAATAGGCGAGGTCATCAAAGTGAATGAGATCATAACCACCTAGTGTTGTCAGTTCACCATCCGAGTAACCTATTAACATTTTCCCTCTGCAAAAATAGTAAAAATACAGTCATAATCATATTTTAACTGAAAGTGACAGGAGCTTTATCAAAAGCAAAATACCAAATTGTAAGAAGTACGTATACATTACTGATCGTTTGCCTATAGCCTATGCCTATAGCCCCTCTCATTTGATTTAATGCTAAAGGCGAAAACTACGTACAACTACATACAGCCAGTAATACGCAGGTACGGTTAGTGGCCAGTGCCAGTAACTTTACGGAACGGAACGGAACGTTAACATTTATACAATACCTATGTAGGTACTATGAAGGTAGTAGGTATAGGCTATGTATAACAGCTATGGGCAAGAGTAATCAATTATAATTAATTGTTCTTTTTATTATTATAGCAGTGACTTTATGCCCTCTTACCTTGGATCCATTGAGACGAGACTGAGATCAAGTTTATGCTTTGATTTAAACATTACTTCTTTCTGTGGGACTTCCAGAAGGCTGGGTGGACCAAATGGCGTGCATAATGCAAATAATGCTAGTGGTGGCTCTTCCGATTTCCTGTTTTGTCCGTGTAGTAATTTAATTCGCCCACGAATATCCAGTCTCTAAAAACAAATATGGTTCATTGCCACACATTAAGCAGTTCATAAAAAAGTACAATTAAAAAAAAGACAAACACAACAACGTTCTGCCGGCGCCTACGAATTATGTAAATACACACTGTTCAAAACTTTGAAATGGTACTTTTTTAAAAACTATTAAACTTTTCAAAAATATACAAAATGAAACTAACTTTTTTAAACATATGAAATAAAATAACGTGCACTATACTGTATTTAAGGCCAAAGCTACAAAAAAGTGTAGGAGCGACTTTTGTTTTTATGTAAATTGCATGGCTTTTAGCTTACAAGGAACCCGGAAGTATTATCAAGTAGGCATCGAAATCTGACAGTAAAGGATCTTTCCAGGAACCCAATTTGCTCGGGATTGTGCAGTGTTTCGTTGGTAGTGGCATTGGATAATTCTGCTGGAAGGAAAGCATTCCAGGTAAGCTGTCGTTGAAGTTCTTCTCGATCTTCGGAATGGACTAATTCGTAGACCGACTGATGGACGATGTCAGACTAGAAAGCGAAAACACGTTCACAGTTAATTACAGTATTTCGTGGTCTTTTTACATGTGTGTAGCTAAGTATTACCAACCTAAGTATATCCGATTTAGGCAGAGCCATTTCGGCCCTGTTCACTACACTATATTTGCGGTCTGGTCTCACTGGTCTGGTCAATCATCCTACGAACCGTACCAGTATATAGTTTTGCTATACCCAATTAGATAGGTACATACATTTTATTTCATGTATTATTCCAATTTTCGACCGGTTACAAACAAGAAATAAGGCGGTACTCTGTTTACATTCTACCAAATCTCGTTAAAAAAGGATGATGGTTATTTCGTTGGGAACGCATTAAAACCCCATTTAGAGAGGACTTCAGCCACGTTGATGCGTACAAAATGCGTTTCTAATGCGTTCCCAATGAAACATGAATGAGACTTGGTAATATATATTGACTAGTAAAAGCCTTTTCGAAACAGTATTACCTACTTAAGTGAACTTTTACATTTTTTTGAAAACAATGTTTTACAGTTTTGACCTTTTTGAAAGAGTTAATTTCTAGTTTTGATCACTCTAAATGTACCAATGTCTAGTTTTAATCCTTTTGAAAATGCTGAATTCTAGCTTTGATCGTTTTGAAGATGTAAATTTCTGGCTCTGACTCTTTTGAAAGTGTCAATCTCTAGTTTTACACCTTTTTGAAAATGTTAATTTCTAATGCCGATCTTTTTGAACGAGTTAATTTCTAGTTTCGATCTTTTTAAAAGCGTCGAATTCCAGATAGACACCTTTTTGAAAGTGTTAATTCCTAGTTTGTCCTTTTTGAAAGTGCAAGTTTTACTGGTTTTAACGTTTTTGAATAAGTCGATTTGTTGTTTTGAAACAACAAATCGACTTTTTGACACTTTTCGAAAATGTTAATTTGTAGAATACATACATACTTTTGAAACGCATTATTTCCACGGTTTCTTAGTTCTGAATAGGTTTAAAGGGCAAAATTTAAAAACTGAAAGCTAAAAAAACAGGATTTATTAAATATTTAATGCCCGTACTAAACTAGAATTTCTTTTGACTAATAAACGCTCAGGGTTAGCAAAAACTAAAAACTTGAGGTTTCCTTACCCAGTAGGGTAAAAGTGTATATTACTAAATAAAAGTGTAACTGAACTTCACTATTCACTACGATTAACATTCTCAAAGCGAAAAATGTGTATACCTATACATACATACTGTGAGTGTAACAGCAAAATGGCCTAACAGAAGTCCAGTTTTCACTTAACTGCAAAGTGGTCGAAGTCCATCCCAATTGCATTGTATATATAGCACACAATAGATGGACTTTGGCCCTTTTGCAGTTACACTCACGATACATTTCTTGTTCATAATTATCTGTAATTCTTTAACGTTGCTCAAAAATCCTGTCACTGAGTACTGTCCATACAGTTAGGCAGGGACACTATTTCATTTACTTAGGTAATAATGAATTCAATCTTGCTTAACAATAATAATAAACTAAGGAAAAAATTCTTCTGTATAGTTCCCAGTCATTGAGATTGAGACTCATATCTGACGAGCCACTATGTACACTGATGTTCTTGAGACTCCACAGTAATTATACGTATGAGGGTCTGATACTCAAAACAATAATAATAATTGGTTCTTAACGAGCATATAGCTGACGTGCGTATATGTATGTATCTGCTCTAAACATTTTAGCTATAAACTTGTGCAACCATTTCGAGAGAGAGAGAAAGAGAGAGAGAGAGATCTCTCGAGAGACTCTCTGTTGCTCTGTCAGAGACTCAAATTTAAACAAAATAAAACATGTTCAATAAAAAACAAAATAGAAAAAAAATTTCCTAGTGAATCCCTATGTGTTTATGGAAATGTTTCATTTTGGATCTAACTAAAATATTTATACATGGATTTCGTTGGTTGGCCCCGGAAAACTGTGAAGATGAAATGTTTATGTTTTATTTATTCGACTCACCATGCGAGTCTCGTAGAAAATCTAATCGTCCATAAATACCCCCCTGTGGGGATTTATTTGTATTCATACTTTACTTCTCTTACTACTCTCTTTCTCTTTTTTTTTCTCTCTCCTTCTTCTTCTTTACATCTTTACAACCTGACATATACAGCTACATACATATTATACACACAACTTATGTTACAACTTACAACTTAATGTAAAAATTCAAAAAAGGAAAAAAAAACAGAATCAAGAAATAGACGTGATTCTTTTATTACCTGATGAAATCCCAAGTATGACTCAATTGTGTGCGTAGCAAAGAAAACTTCACCCTCGCAGGTTAAAATCAACAGGAATCCATTGAGGGCCTAAAAAAAGACATACATTTTAAGTCAAGTTTTAATTTCACCTTCATATTCAAAACATATTGAATATATCATAAATTTACACCACTCACACTTTTCACCCCTCAGCACCACTACCACCACCACCACCAAAACACAATCACAATCATTCTATCTCTGCTAAACTAAACACACACTATCCAAAAGGTCATAGTCATAATAATACAAAAAATGATGAAAAAAACTGACTTTTGACTCGCTATCAAGCAACACACTTTGAAATTAAGAAGTCTCACACAATCTTAACACTTTTTTCACTTTCATTTACTCTAAATTTATAGATTGACACTACATATACTATAAAACTAAAAACAACTATCAAACTTTCCTACCTACCTAACTTACGATAAAAGGGACTGATTCGAACATTTACTATTTTTCTAAAAACGACGGAAACAGACTGACAAGTTTTATGCCTAACTTTTCTTAATAAAACAAAAATCAAGACTATTTCAACGTGTTTTTTCCAAACTCAACTTCAGTTTAATTTCAAAAATGTAGAAACAATCCACAATAAGTACCGTAAAACGTAAAACACAGTTCTTTTCATTAGCAATTGCAGAATAACTGAAGATCATCAAAACATTATGACTAGGGATTGTAGATAAACATTCTAGGTACTTAACCTTTTCAAAACGGTAATACATCTAGTTTTGCACCTTTTTGAAAGTGGTTATTTCTAGTTTCGACCTTTTTGAAAACAACGATAATTACTAGTTTCGACCCTTTTGAAAAAGCTAATTTCTAGTTTTGCATCTTTTAAATTGGTTATTTCTAGTTTCGACCTTTTTGAAAAAGCTAATTTCTAGTTTTGCATTTTTTTGAAACTGGTTATTTCTACTTTAAACCTTTTTGAAAACGATAGGTCCTATTTTTGAACTTTTTGAAAATGCTACTTTCTAATTTTGATCGTTTTGAAAACGTTAATTTCTACAATAACCATTTTTGTAAAGCATTCTGCCAATGCAATGATTGATGGCTTCCCAGTTCCGAATAGGTTAAAGGGTCATACTTTCCAGTGCAGTATAGTAGTGCCTTGTGGAGTGTAAACAAGGGTAATACGAAAAAAACAAATTCCTTACAGATACCTAATCATGAATCACTTTTCTATATAAAAAGCTATTGTAATTGTAACAATCATGCAGCTACGTATAGTATTCAAGTTCACTTGGGCATACAATGAAGGTGCAGGTATACATGTACATATAAAAGGGAAGAAAAGTCATTTGTATAGAATAACAAAATGCAACAAACCTGCAGAAATAATTCTCCGTCAATGAGTGAGTGATCATAGGTTAATAGTTCACTCCGCTGCTGTTGTTCATTATTATTCAGTCTGTGCATGGAAACTGAAATCCACCCAGAATTCATCGATTATTTTTTTTTTTTGGTTTGGTTTTACTTTTTATTTTATTCCGCTGTCTCATAAGGATGTATACATATAGGGCGGCGGGCATATGATCTAAATGTGGAATGGATGTGGAAGAAGGAATGGGTAGAAGAGGTGGTGGTGGTGGAGGCACAGAAGGAAAGTCAGAGGTGCTCGTAATTTCACGTGCCCTTCGTCCGCTCAAAGACCGACTTCCTACCATGACTCATGGATAGATGGATGGATCGAGAGAGAGATGCAGTGGACGTGTGTGTGTGTGTGTGTGTGTGTGTGTGCACTACCCTTTTATTGATTCATTCACGTTAATTAACTCAAACAACTACCTACAATCAACACTAACCGACAATACACCAAAACTCATGGATTAGCAACATTCAATGGGGCAGTTTATCTTTACCAGACCTCGTCGTACCTTGTGCAAGTAGGGAATGAGACAGATCGCTCAGAAAAACAGAGAGAGAGAGAACGCACTACAACGCACTACTCAACCCGGTCACGAATTCGAATTCGACCACAGCAGTTTCCACTACTGTCACTGATGATACACAGTATATTCCGTTTAGTTTAAATAAATCGTTTAACTTCACTTTCAAAAATTGAATCTTTCAAAATTTGTGCCGTTAGGCTTTCATTCATTTAAGCGGCTCGGCTGAAACTGAAACGAAATGGCTCGTACTCGTAACTCGGTACTACCAATACCAATAGCTGAACAAAAGGTTAACCTTTTCAAAACGGAAATGCATAGTTTGGCACACTTTGACAATGTTAATTACTAGTTTTGACACTTTTTGAAAAAGTAAGTTTGTAGTTTTGACACTTTTTGAAAAAGTAAGTTTGTAGTTTTGACACTTTTTGAAAATGTTCATTATTAGTTTTTTGACTTTTTTAAAATGTCAATTACCTACCGTGTTTGACATTTTGAAAAAGTTGATTTCTAGTTTTTTGACTTTTTTGAAAAGGTAATTTGTGGCATAAACACTTTTTTTAAAACACTCTTTTCGATGATTTGCCAGTTCCGAATAGGCTAAAGAATTTGTTCTTAAATACATAAACCTTTTTGAGCTGGAAAGTACAATTTTATACGTGCATTACTACACAATATTCTGACGAATGTATGGCATTTAAAATTAAAAGCAAAAAAAGATACAAGTTGGGCTCTAATATAGGTAGGCAATTATTGTGAATTCGAACATACTGTTTCGACAATTT
The DNA here is from genome assembly GCA_034695205.1 of Dicyrtoma fusca. Lineage (NCBI taxonomy): Eukaryota > Metazoa > Arthropoda > Collembola > Symphypleona > Dicyrtomidae > Dicyrtoma > Dicyrtoma fusca. The sequence goes on along the minus strand of JAQFZC010000144.1, from coordinate 10,044 downwards.
GGCCAGAATTCGAACTCGTGACAGGGATTCTACAATGGGTACGTAGGTAGGTGTCTAACACTTCCAAAGTTCAGAGTTGTACAAACCTACTCATTTAGAAACAGAATTTTCGTCATACTATCTAGGCACATAATATATAGACTGGCATCTTTCTATACAGCCTATCAATCAACGAAGTGGTTCCCCAAATTTCATTTAGAGCAGAGTATATTACTGTATTTCGGTAGAATGCCCTCGTGGTAGGAGCAAAATGTGATACCTGCACGTTTCAAACTCAAAACAGAACGTGCTAAACGACATAATAATAACGTACCACCTACCAAAGGCTGCTCTATTAGCGCAAACAAAAGTTTTTAACTGCATCTTTTAACTCAGGGTGGATTGTGCCCTGCCGACCGCACTTCGCAGAATTCCAGAATGAAATCCTGAATTAATTATAAATTTTTGCATCTAATTGTAAAGGACACTTATAACTGAGAAAAGACTGCCTTAGAAAATACTAAAATGCTTTTTAAAACTGAAGAAACTAGTCAATTATACTTTTTACTTACTTAATTCGTCTGAAAACTTTTTACAAGTATTGAGAAGTACTGATCTGCCGATTGTAGACAGGTAGATAGCATCCCTGGCAACTAGCAGCCGTATCACAAATAAACACAATGACATATTATATCCAATTCCTATTTCAATGCATTGTAATGGTACATAAGTATATACGACTGCAGATACAGAAACAGATACGAAATAAATGAGAATAGAAATAGAAGTTGATACTTTTGATGTAGGTACATATTACACCGGATTAGTTCCTTCCGTATAAGTGTGGCCCAGGTAGGTACTATGTATGTATGTATAGCTATAGCCCTGGTTCAGGTTGAGGCAAATAGGAAAAGAGGGATATAAGTGGATTTTAAATGATTTTATTTTACCTCTCCCTTTCATTCACAGTTTGTATTGATTTCACATGCTTTGATGGACAGAACCCTTTGTGGAGCATTTACCAGTCGACTCAACTCACGCTGTGTGCACAACCCCGGAGAAATTGAGAGTATATTAGCCACTACGAGCGGCACACAAGGCCCAAATAGAAGGAACTATCCACTATCCACCACACACACAATAATATCACTTAATCTATAAAGCTAAAGCTGCTCCATCCACCAGCTTAAAAGGACTTAATAGGTACATGCAGAGAGCACAGAGACCCCGGACAAATAAGTTCATATAAACCATGACTAGGCAAATATTATGATTACTTAGTAGACTGACACTGATTTCTAAATTAGAAAAACTCAAAATATGCATACGTATGTATTGTACCATATATACGGGCCTTATAGTTAGACGTTACTACAATACAATATGTAATAATATACAGATTAGTGAGACAGCCTAAAAGTAACTAAACTATTATGCTAACAATGATTTTTGATCGACTGTAGTATTATACTTGCTTCTATTAAGTACAAAGCAAGTAACCCGGGCATTGCTACTAACAGCATTATCAATTTTTTATGACCCAACATAGAAAGGTGTATAACATGCATAGGGAAACCTTGAATGCAATATAAGGCCGGAAATAATTGCTAAAATCTCCCATTTACCTTTGCATGCTAACCAATTTGTTTACAATTAGTGTTAGTTTTCAAAAGGTGCTAAGGTACACATTAAAACTAACAATAAGCATTTTCGAAACAAACGGTAGTATATCCAATTTTGCGTGTGTTTCAAAGTGGTACTTTCTTGTTTTGAAACTTTTTAAAAATGTTAGTTTCTTGTTTTGACATTTTTAAAAATGTCAGTTAGTAGTTTTAGTTTTCAATGTTTTTGAAAATATTAAATTCTATTTTTGATCTTTTTTAGAGTTAAATTTTACTTTTGAGGGATTTTGAAAGTGTTAACTTCTTGTCTTGACCTTTCTGACAATAACAGTTACTGGTTTCAACGTTTTTGAAAATGTCAATTCCAAGTTTTGACACTTTTTGAATACCTTAATTTCTTGTTTTGCCCTTTTTGAAAGTGTTTGTTTCTTGTTTTGAGCTTTACGAAAGCGTTAATTACTAGTTTTGATCTCCTTGGAAGTGTAAATTTCTAGTTTCCAGCTTTTTGAAAGTGTTAGTTACTACATAGTTTTGAATGTTTTAAAAAATGCCTGATTATGTACTAGTTCTAACCGTTTTGAAACAGCTAATTTGTAGAATAAACACTTGTGTAAAGCATTCTTTCCACAATTTCCCAATTCCGAATACGTAGGTTAACTAATGGGATTATTTGTATTTATGTACCTACATCCGATTTAAGATCGAAACAGCTATAAACATAGAACTTACACATTTTACTCTGATCACTATAATATGTATGTGTGTTGTAGCAGTACGTAGCAATCTCTCTCTCTCTCTAAAGAAGACCTCTGTCATAAAATTAAAATTACATAGCTCCATCCTCCCTGAGATTGCCAATAGAATTACAGGGTTGCTTCTAGAAGCTGTCGAATCCAAAATATATGCCACCTCTTCTAATGCCACCAAATAATTTCTTAATCAAGTAGTATACCTAGGTATAATTGTAGGTACTATAACCAGTAAAAAAAACTGGTTGAATACTACAGTGCAGTAATTACACACTACAGCCTATGCAAATTATAAGGTTTTACGCAAATGCTAAATGCACAATAGTAAAACAGTGAGAAGAGAGGCATCATAGGTAATTATAATAATTAAACGGAAAGTAACATTTGGGAAAATTGAAATTGCCACAAATACTACAAGAAAAAAAAATTGGCATTTTTACATTGACATGTACCGAGGTCGACGGTCAGGGTGATTCTGAATGAATTTTTTATTTGGGTACCTGTTCTAACTTCTAACTTCTAAGCACAGCCCAGCACAGCAGCAGCAGTTAGTGTTAAGTGTGCATAGACATTAAAATGAGTAAAAAGGGTGAGCGAGATACAATCATGATAATATAAAAGACAAGAGGCTAGAAAAGAAGAAGAAGAAGAAGAATACGATGAAGATAATAAGGATACAAAAAGGGACACAACAGAGCTTTCCTTAAACACCGTCGTATAGTATAGGTACGTATTTACGGGGTAATAAAACTAACACACACTCACACACAAAAAAAGTTTTTCGTACCCTCAACCTTTTTTTTTATGCGTGTGTTTAATGCAAGGCAAGGGTGTAATTTTTTGTGCCCTTATACACACATCATCAGTGTATAGTTTACCTAGGTATACAGTTTTCAAGAACACGTTTTCTGCTACCTACTAGATTTTGTAACGTTAGACAGCCCTATATGTATGCAGAACCACCGAGAAAATGTGAGAGTTATAGGTAGGGATGTAGCTCAATAAAATAGTTCAGCAAAATGATGTTCAATGATTAAGACAAAAGCCTTTTCCGAATTTCGTTGGTTTTAAAGAGCACACCATTACACTGCAATGCAATGGCATTGTAAACTTATGTAAGAGTTTTGCTTCTGCTCATATTTTATTTGTGCTTCTTGTTCAAACTTAACTTGAAGCCGGTGTGGTGCGATGCCGATACGCTTGAGTTAGAAAAGCTGTAATTGTCGGCAATTTTTTTTCAGACTGGGAAAGAAGAGAGAGAGTTTAACGAACCTTCATAATCCGGAGATTAAGGCAAATAATTTGCAAGGTTCCATTTCTCAGGGAAATTTTTGTATGTACCTATACCTGTAGGTACCTATCTACTTACCAAGGTAATCATGCCATTGCCAATTCCTCAAAAAATTATGCATCCAATGCAATTCTCAATCAAGTAGGTACAACAAAGCAAAGGTGGATGAGAGATAAACTTAATGGGCAACTCTAATTTTCAGCTCCTATCTGCAATTCTGCACTGTTTGTTATGGAGCTCGAGCAGGTACCTTCAGTAACCTTTTTGGAACTGGGAAAACATAACAAAAGAATGCATTATAATGTGCTTCTTTGACAGAATTAATAAATTAACGATTTCAAAACGAACAATACTCAGATTTACATATTTTGGAAACAATCAGCATACTACTGCTCATAAGCACTTTCAAAAAGGTCACAAAACTAGAATTTAACGATTTCAAAAACATGTAAAACTACTGACTAGCGCTTTTAAAAAGGTCAAAACTAGACATTAACATTTTCAAAAAGGACACGACTAAAGTTTAACACTTTCAAAAACATTCAATACTAATCACAAGCCCTTTCAAAGGGTCCAAACTAGAATTTAACATTTTCAAAAAGGTCACGACTAGAGTTTAACAATTTCAAAAAACATTTAAAACTACTGACTAGCGCTTTCAAAAAGGTCGAAACTAGAAAATAACATTTTAAAAAAGGCCACGACTTGAGTTTTACACTTTCAAAAACATTCAAAACAAGTAACTATGGCCAAAAATGCCAAAACTAGAAACTAGCGTTTTGTAAAACATTCAAAACTCGTAACTAACACTTGCAAAAATTTCAAAAAAAGAAATTACCGTTATTAAAAACATTTCAAACTAAAAATTAAACATTTCAAAAGATGTAAGACTCGATTTGTATCGTTATGAATAGATTAAAGAACATATACTTGGGATATGAGCTCACTATTTTGAAGGACCAACCTACCTACCTATTTTTTAGGAAATTCAAAAAAAGCGTAACAAAATTGAATCTTTATGCATTAAAGTGACTCAAACTACCCCGTTCGGGGTGAAGGGGTTGAAATGCAAGAACAAAAATCGGGTGGAAGGCGGAATGGCGAAGCCAACTTTTGTTTGGTGAACATTTAGATGGGCTCTCCTGATTACTACATACACACAGTTACTAACCGTGTGGAACTCTCAACTCTCCAACTTTACAAATATCACTATACACAAAAATACAGACTGTGAATTCATAGTAGGCAGGTACCATATAATACAGGTATGTCTCTATACAGAGCCAGAACCTATCCACCCACCAAATGCTACTACAACAGACTGAGTTACATTACCTACATATACTGACTGCCACTACTGACTGCTGGAAATTAATTTCCTTCATGGGGTAAAATCGTACAACTTTACCAGCAGCTCAGACTTGGGCTTACCTTACACAGTTTACAGCACACTCAATCACAGACCTCATAATCAATAATATACTCACAACCACAACAACGAAAAAACTATGTATACAAACTACTACCTATGCTTCGTAGAGATAGAACGCCTAGTGAAGTGGTGGTGTTAACTAATTCCTTAAGGCTGAACGGCTCAGTCTGAGCTCAACTATCACTCTGAGAAAGCAATCTAAATAAAAAATTGTAAAATATCTTTTACCCCTTAAAAATGATGGATACATCACATTTATAAACTTGTCACAATGAGACAAAAATCAATTTTCAATACACATAACATGTACCTTATCCACCTACCTACCGTAAATTCTCTTTTACTACGCGGATCTCTAATTGTACGCGGGGGTCCGAGGGCCTGCATGGAATAATGCGAGGGTCTCCAATAATACGCGGGTCTCTAACAGTATTTTCAGTGTTTAAGTGTACAGAAATTAGTGTGAACCTAACTTTTTAGCCACTGAATAGCTTGAATTAAATGACGCATACTTTTAAGTCGCTTAAAAGTGTCAAAATTCTTGTTTTTAGCCTCTTTATTTCAACTAAATTCAGAGTAGTAAAACGGTTAGTTTGAATAATACGCGGGTCTCTAATTGTACGCGGGGGTCTGAGAGGCTGAATGGAATAGTGTGCGGGCGTACTATTAGAGAATTTACGGTACCTAGTTTGTACACCAACCAACCAACAACAACAACAGCAACAACCACGATGGATTCTAAAACATTGAAACATCTTTTTGTGTGTGTCTGCTATGCATTTCTACTACACGCCCGCTGTATAGTTAATTGTACCGTGCATTACGGGATTAATAGTTTCCTATGTAAAACTAAAATAAAAAGCGGTTTGGCCCGATTGCCGGTTGTCGATTGCCATCGACCATGAAGCTCATCTGCCCGCCTATCTTTGCATTTTTTGCCCTTCAATCCGATTTCGAAATTATTAGTGGAAGTGGAGGAACCACTGAACTGTCTTCTATCATTGCACATTCTACAAAGAATTTTAGTTTAAATAGATCCCAGTAGGTATCTGAACAAATAGATCGGAAATCGCGACCCATAATTATTGTGGGAAATGCAAGCTCCAGCTACTGGTACTGGGACTTTTAAACGATTTACAATTTGTTTTTTAATAAAGCAAACAAATAGGCAATATATAGGTAATCAAAGATAGCATTTGCCAAATGGAATTGGATGTGAATTATTAATGGAAGGTGCTGAGGAGGTCTGGGTCTGGGGGAAGGACGTATAATTCAAGCCTTACATCCAGTGCCTATCTAAATCCTGAATCTAATCGATAGGTAAAAAAAGGCTAACCTTTTCGAAACGGTAATATGCTTAGTTTTGAATGTTTTTGAAATCGGTAATTTCAAGTTTTGACCATTTTGAAAACGGTAATTTCTAGTTTTTTGACCTTTTGAAAGTGTTAATTACTAGTCTTGACCGTTTTGGAAAAGTGCTATTTACTAGTTTTGATCGTTTTTAAAAAGTGCTTTTACAAGTTTTGACCGTTTTAAAAAAGTGTTATTTACTAGTTTTGACCGCTTGCAAAAAGTGTTATTTACTAGTTTTGACCGCTTGCAAAAAGTGTTATTTACTAGTTTTGACCGCTTTCAAAAAGTGTTTTTTACCAGTTTTGACCGTTTTGAAAAAGTTAATTTCTAAAATTAAAAACTTTTGTAAAGCATTCTTTCCACATTTCCCCAGTTCCTCATGGGTTACAGCAGACACTAAAGCTGACCGTGCTTTGGAGCTCAGCAAGCAAAAGAACCGAACCACAACTTCCGCAACAAAGTATTTAAAAAACTAAAAACTACGTTTGAAACTTTAAACTTTCTTTTTAACTACATACCACGACCAAGATTACATTTTATACTTAAAAAGCGCATTTGTATTCCTTCTAAAGCATATCTAGTTCAGTACACTTTCAATCCCCGAAGTTTTGTCCACAATCCAGAACCACAACGAGCTACGCTGCCCGCTTTATCCACTTAGATTGTATGTATTTTGACATCAGTTTTATTTTTTTATTTTGTACGAAATCCGGAATCCCTTCGCAGTCTTTTAGGAAAAGAGAGAAAAGAGACTGGCCAACTTAGTACGTTACATAATGAACTAGCACAGCCCAACTTTTCTTATTAGACTAATCGGCAAGAGAGTTAAATTTGAAATGAAATGAAACGAGAGAGAGTCGCTCCACGGACCAAGTAAGAGGATTCTGATTGTAATTAAAAGTAAGAGTGAATGAAAGGGGAAGAGAGAGAGAGAGAGAGGGAATGGAATGGAATGGAAATGGAGAGTGAGGTTCTATTCTGCTGGAAAAAGCTGCTCTTATGTTTCTGTTAAGTAAAATATGCTCCGTGTATGCAGCCATGTATAGCATGTCAAGGAACAAAGGTGGTGGGGACAAATCGATAGTAACGCACACAGACTGACGTTATTAAAGACGAAGTTAAAGTATAGAGATAAGACACACACACACGCACACACGGCAGTTTTTGCCCCAAAAAATACAAACTTAATGTGTTCCAGTCACGGAAACTCTCATATTATGTCTAATCCATATCTTCTCAGGCCTCTCTCTCTCTCTCTTTTTCTCTCCGTATATACACTCTTGAGTCACCTTTAACGCAGAAAATATCAAACCTGAAAGATATAAGGCATATAGGTACCTATAAGGCTTTTGCTAGGTGTATATAGCTCACTACTATACGAGACTGAGACTGAGACCAAAACTTCTGTGTCTAGGACTACGAACGAGCTATGCACGGCTACGGCTCTGTAGTCTGTAGACGTCTCTACAACCAACTTGCCATCTGTAATAAAAGTATCTATGTAGCCTTTATAAAGTTTGCAAAGTTAGAAAATTTTCCGTCCCAGGGGGAAATCATCTAAATAGCTCAAATATATTCTAGGGGGCTAACTCTCTTACTTTACCCCAAGTCAATCCACAGTGTAGTAGTTTTAGTTTCTGTTTCTATACTTTTCACGGGATTCTCTTATTCTCTATTCTCTTATTATTCTCTACCCAATTCCAATTCCAATTTCCATCCAGAGGGAAATCCAATCCCATTTCTCTACAAACATCATCCTACACACTTCCTCTACATCTCAACTAACGTTTAGTGACGGTATTTCTTACTTTATTTTAATTACAAATTATCATACTGTACTAACGATAAGCTGCGCTGCTCCTCTATTTGTATTTTTGACAATAGTACCTGTAGACACATGCACACAACGACAGAACCATGGAGCACTGAATTATTGACAGACAAACAAAAAGGACAGAATTTCCGCCTTATTTTATCGATGGGTACTAAGCTGCTGCCGTTTCCCCGGCGATTATTCATTTTTATAATAAATTTACCCAAAATTCGGGTAATCATTGCACAGCATTGGTAGGGAAAGGGTTAGGGAAAGAAAAAGGAATTAAAAGGAAGATTATGGGACAGCAGTAGTAAACTTACCTAAGTATAAAAGTGAAATGAATGCATAATAATAATAATGTGTAGTAGGTGGGTATAGGGACCTACCTTGAAAGTAGCTTTTTGTTCTGAGGTAAGAGACAGCAAGCCGAAGGATTGAAAGTCGATCTAGTTTGGAAAGAATGTTTTGTTCAAATGGCAGAAGAGAGGCAAGGGTGTCCAGCTCAGCGTTTAATCTCTCTCGATGACGTTTCGATGGATTGGATTTTGTTACTCCATCCTTCGGGGGTGGCTTCATCCTAGGGAGTTCAAAAGGCCAATTAATAATATGCATGTAGGAACGTTATAAGCATGTACCTATAGGTATATCTCGCTCAGGTATTCTATAAATTTATAATATTTCTATCCTATACATGATCATAGCTCCAGTTTTGTTGTGCATTAGACCTTTAAACGTAGGTAAGTAGACTGTAGAGCGTACCTACCTAAACCCGTATGAATGTATAACGAATTCATTTCTGCAATAATTAACATAATTAATTAGGAGCTCTCGATGTTACTTTCCATCGTAATTTAGAAATACGTATAGGTAACTTATTAGTTTGACTGAATCAGAAATTTCTAATTATTTGAAATTTGAAGCGAGTCTATATAGGACGCCAGTCATACTATGTACCAGGACTAATCTCTAATAATGAACAAGATTAAAGATATCTTTCTGTCAAAAGGTATAGAACGTCGTTAGGAATGTAGAGTAATGCGAACATAATTACAGTGAGATAAACGTAAGTATGTATACATACCTACTTACCTACTACTTACATTGACAGGCCAATAAACTAAGATCCTATTTCAACTCTGCCATTCTCGTAGCAACTTTAAGGAAGATCTGCTACGAGTACAGGTACAAACAGGTGCATAATAGTAATCTTTTTAAAATTTTAGGAAGAAACACTCTGAAAAAATTAGACACCAAAATACGTGCCAAAAAATTTCCAAAATCAAAGACTTGGTGGTGTTGGTCACTTAAGCTCACGATACGAAACAAACGGGGGGAAAAAACTTGCTTAGCAACTATAAGACTTATTAACCATTATGTATGTGCCCACTGCAAGCATGGATACGATACTAATGTATGTATGTATGTGCATAGGTATATGTAGGTCCCTACTTAAAAATGAAAAATTCAAAGGCTTCAAAGAAATGGCCAACTCACTCACTTTGACACACTGATCACTTCTCACAAAATCCTGAAAGAAGTTATAGCTAATAACAAGTTGTTCGTACACTAGACATGCTGTCATTGTCATTGTTACCAAATAGCAAACTGATCGTCAATTATCTAAATAATACAGGTAACTAGACGGTGTACTTATAAATGCATCCATACATATTATATTTTCCCTCATTGCATGCCTTTATCTTGTCCGTCCAAACGAACGGAGTAATTGCCATGTGCTGATGCTCACTAACACTACTGCTAACTTGCTAACTTTTCTCTCAAATACAAATACCGTAAATCCT
>JAQFZC010000143.1:0-76682 GCA_034695205.1 Dicyrtoma fusca | reverse complement strand
AAGATGGTTATATGAAGCGCGCAAAACGCGTCATCTTTTACTGTAAGAAAGGCTGACTCGTACCGATTTGCAACTACTGCGTCCAGCCGTCCACGAGTGAGCGTAGCACCAAGTCAACGAGCAGCGTCATCAACGAGGGGCGGCAAGTCCCTTTTGGATTGTCACTACCTTATATATTCTACTTGCCTTGCTCTGACGATGAGTTTCTGGTGACTGTGAATGCGACGATAACGACGTCTATTTATTCCCATGGTCGCCGCCTTTACAACTTCAACTTCCCCCCTGTCCTGGTCTCTGTCGTATAAATTATTCAGTCCTACCAAGCTACATGCGTAAGGTAATTCGGTAATATCGTACACACACACTCTGTTGACTGTACCTGACGCTGACTAGTGACTAACTACTACATGAACGCATACATGGTCGGAGAAGAGAGATTTTAATGTAAGAGATTAAAGGATAAATACTCAAAAGGAATTACAATGATGTGTATTGAATTATTTTATTATGCATGCACAAAAGTATACTTAGCCACCAACTCTCGACCGAGCTCGAAACTAAACTTTTGGATTGGATTCATTTGCAGGATCCATGGACATGGAATGAAGGAGCTCTCGACTTTGTTGTGTACAAATAGGCAATAAGCTCTTTCACAGAGCACTTAAGTGTCTTCTTCTATGTACTTCTACCGATGCGATGTGTATATAACTAGTCAGCGACAGCGTACAGTACTCCTTCTATGGGTCTAAATAGTATTACGTCAGGTACCTTACAGTTTGGTGGAGCTGAGTTAGACGAGTGACGGAGGATGTGGGCAATCTCGGTAACAGAAGATCGATGCATAGATAATGTGAAGGATTGATGGCCAGCCTCTCCGCAGGTCTCATCACATCCCATTATCAATCAACTCGTCTGATTGCCATTAGTCACTTGGACATTTTAACTGTCTGTCCATGTCCCAAAGTTATCATCGGGCGACGTAGACGTTCGATGAGTATCAAATGTGGAAGGTACCTATGTATATATTTCATGCATTCCTCAAGCAAGGTAGGCAAATATCATATCGAATTAAAAATTCGCCTGTCAGTACGTACTTAGGTACGTGTTTCAATTATTTCATCCCAAATTCATTTTAGAATGAATTCTTAGGCTTACTCTCGATCAGCGTCTTCCTCTTTGTTTTACTTTGACCTAGTAACGACGACCATCAACTATGGGAGTCAGTCATCTGCTCTACTAGATTATTACATATTTTCCATCGAATTTTCCCCCGCCTAGAATTTTTCCGGCGTCTAATGTAAATACGTGTAACATGTATATTCAAATTCTTAAAGTAGTTCGTAGTTGGTCTTGGAAGTCAGGCACTTTGAGAATTCCGCTGATTATTAAATTTCTAAACGAGGTCTCCCTTCATACGTACAAAGTTCATGCCATTTGGTTTTCATTTTATCTCTTTGTAGGCAATTATAATGCATATTAGGTATATATTCCACGAATCCTCCTACTCATTACAATAATTCAAACATTATTGCACATAGTAGGGACCTACTTATATATCTGACCTATAGGCACGTGACTCAAGTCAGTAGGCATCGGTAATTTAGATGGTAGGTCTGTTTCCGTCCCGTCTTCTCCCTCTGTCTCAAGACATGTTAGCTAAATTAAATTTTAAAATTCAAAAGGCCACAGTTCAATGGAGACGAGTCATTGCCATTGCATGGCATTGTGCGAGACTGGAAAAGACTCGTAATAAGCGGACCATCGTACATTTAATCTAAATTATATAATGATATATGGTTTCCCAGGAGAAACGAAAGTATCCTTTGATTAAGAGAAAGGGAGAATGTTAAATTTTCTCTACAGACTTTTCCTCTACTTGCTATTCCTTTCCTTCGTGAGGTGTAGGCGTGTAGGTGTAGGGAGATGTGTGGGAGATAGTGTAGGTACGTGCACTTTGCATTTTATGTAAGTTGGTACTTATTTAATGGCGGTTCATTGGATGAATTCGCAAAATGAATCAGCAATAAATAAGTCAAAAGTGTGTGCAAAAAAAATGTTCATTAAAAGCTCATTGTTCATCACACTCAGGCTGGGCTACCATTACCGTACCGTAGCCATGCCTCGGTGGCCTCTCGTTCTTTTTCTTCCCTCTTGGGCCTCGAGTTTACAGTTTAGTGGATTCATAAAAAGTGCAAGCCTGTAGTTAGAGATACGTGCAGTGATCTGATATTATTATTCCAGCTGGGTCACACACACTTTTCCCAAGTCATTTAAATTCACTCTTACTTTCTTCTTATTCTTCTGCCCTTATCATTACCATTGATCATGATTAACGTGAACTAAACCAACGCAACGCTACGGGAGGAAGCCGGGGCAGAGTAGATTGCGTACTACATACCTACACACATCTAATGGCTACTTACACATATAAAAGGGAGCCAAGTCAAAAAAGCCGTTTGTAGTGTGCATAGAAAAACGTGGAGATAAAATTACAAAGGTATTTTACTATAAATAAATTAGACTGAACTCTCTTACGTGCCTTGGTTTGATTAGAAGCGGCCAGTTTTCGTGGAACAACAGTGGTGTAGTCTGTAGTGGTCCTCAAGGCCTAGTAAGCATACTAAGTAGTTAGGTACCTACATAGAAAAATATCTGTAATTCCTACGAAAACGAAATAAATCTGATTCTACTGCAAAAATTCTAGGGATTCAAAGGCAAAACTACAGACAGCCACTTTAACTGTAGCCTCTCTTTGAGTGACAGAGATAAATATGTACAAGCGATAGAGTACGCGTCCTCGTAACTTATGGAGGTACACAGAGCACACATCTTCAAGTATTTACATGGAGATAAAAAAAAATTAAGTTACCGTAATAATTTAATATCTTATATGAAAGCCCTCATATTTGTGTAACAACCGTAGATGTAAGAGTAAGATGCCACTCAGGGAGGGATGGCTGAGCTATATACATACCTATATACTAGATACTCTAATATATTACCGTATTATTTACTTTACTTCAGATATACATATACCATGAAGATGAAGATGAAGCATTTCTTATGGAAGGAAAGAGAAAATTTGATGTAAAAGGATGAAAAGGAAAACGAGCGGAAGAATTTTTTTTCTCCCCCCTTCTTCTAGCTCCTTTACTCCTTTCCACACCGTAAAATCTTAAGGAAGTATTTGATTCGATAGCGTCTTCTTCTTCTTCGGCTAAGAACACAAGAGAACCAGAAGCTCGAATCTCTCTCTCTCTCTTTTCTCTCTGTCTCTCATCCTCCCGCTCTAGTTTCCTACTTTCACAAAAGTTCCCCACCGATTTTCATTCCTTATTTCATTTCAAAGTAGTTCCAGTTTCAACTGGTCCAGGTTAGAGTTAGACTTAGACTCACCATCTAATTTTTTATGTCTAAGCTCATCATTTGTATCTATCTGGAGCCCCTACTATAAGTATATAGGTAGCTATACTTTAGGAATATAATCATATAAATTCCAACGGAAAAACTAACAAGCGGCTGGATGGGTGGGTGGGTGGGTTCGTAGTGGGTAGCTACAGATGATAGTATTAGGTAGGAAAGATCTTGTATCGTTTCTTTGTGTAATTTCATAGGAAATCCGCTTAATAACCTTTTGTCTTGTCTTCCATTTTCTACATTTGCCTTATCATCTCTAAACATCTTCCTACAATGATTCATCTCGAGCACATTCTCCCATCCCAACTAACCCTTTAGTTCTTCTTACGTCCAGAGACACAGAGAGCTTGTAGGTACGGTAGGCCAGGCTAAGAAGTAACAAGCTTATTACTTACATCCCATTATTTTCTATTTCTCTATCTTCTTCCCCCGCGTAGTATCTCCTGGCATTCTTCTTCAAAGTCTTTCCGTTTATATTTATATGCATAAATAACTGCATGGTAATAATCATAATAATGTTATGGAGCTAGCTACCTCCGTTTTTATCTGTATAAATTTGTCCAAGGGGTGTCCTAGGGTTTCTTTGAGGAAAGCCAATTTTATTTTCATTTTTATTATAATTAAATTCTACGGACTTACTTGCATTCTAGTGTGACGGTCTACTAAATTGTACAATTATTGAACAATGAGCAAACTGTGAATGTAAATAATGCCTTTTATCACAGGGACTTTTAAGGACAGTGCAATAGCAGTAGGCAGTAGGTAATTGAATTAATTCCTGATACAGATTTCATAACGATGCTAATCAATACGAACAAGTTTGTACGTAGGAGGTAGATACCCACTTTTTTTCAGCAGAAAGAAAGGCACAACTTTCACTACTGAAAATGCACACATTTTTCAAGCCTTTCCCGTTTCCTTCCGTTATGCTTACCACCAGCACTGTACACATGATCTATATAATGTGTAGTGTGTATCGTAAGACCGAGCGATGCAATATTCCAATGTGGACAGAATCTTAATGTGGAAATTTCAAATTCAAACAAGTCAAAGCTACACGGACGGACACGGAGCTTGGCTTGAGCTATCAGCTGTGGAATCCAGAGGAGTTTTTATTGTCGGATTTAAATTGAGATTTGGTTGACTTTTTGGCTTGGGAATCCAATGCCTCCGCCTCCCACCACAACATCACCGTCCCTACATACCCATCCCCATCATCAATGTCTTATAAAATCCATAGTAATGTATGGAAGACGGAAATATTGAGCCAAAAAAGTGCCGTTCCCAGTCAAGTCAAGTCATCTCATAAATGTATTTTCAGCACAACTACTACTCATCGTTCAAAGCATGTGCCAGGTTTCACACACACCAAAGAAAGAGAGATCCAGATCCAGCAGGATTCATATATTTTTGAATAAAATACTCAAACAAAATACATAATATATCATGTACATATTGCTAGTTTTTTTTTCAAAGGCCTTTTCCCTCATATTCTGTATTTTTCTTTCCAGCATATCGTATCGACGTGGGATACAAACACTTACTAGTCAATGGAGAACGAGAGCAGAATAGACGGACGTGTAAAAGGAAGGAAGGAAGGAAGCTTTGGTGGCAGAAAGTTGAAGGAGACATCAAGGGCCTTTCAAGTATGACGTGTCATATAAATGACATTTTTTAAATGCTCAAATGTCACATATTTTCCACTATTTTTCAAACTTCGTGTGTAAAAACGTTATTATCAAATGTTTGACTTTTTTTCAAGATTTTTCTAACCCAAATCATGGACGAATGACGTAATATTTGGGTAAGTTCCCTTTATATGCAAAGATAGATGTACAGACAGAGGGCCCATATAATATGATCTTGTATTATTGGCAAAGAAATATTATCTGTGGATTGTAAAGATGTTGACGGCTCTACTTTTGCGACGTCTCATTTTTTGTATTTAGTTGGTGAGATTTCCCAAAGTTAGGATTCAAAGTGACTGACTGTATTACACTTTAGTTGAAATTGGAGATACGTAAAGTGGGTCTGCCTTTCTGGGTGGCGTTTTAAATTTTCCCTTTCAGTTTCCTTACATTATATTAGCATGTATGTATGCGTTATGTATGTTATGTGATGTTCTGTTCTCTTCTATTATAGGATGTCAATTGGATTGGGATTTGGACGTGGATGAGTTTGTATCGGATCTGATAGGATTGCCTCTCAACTGTCTGACTGTTATATCTTATAAGTAATACTGTAATGGGATGCGGATGAAGCTTTGAGTATGTCAGGAGTACAGTAATAGAAGATGAACTTGAGACGAAGATGAGTGTGTATAGTAGTGGAGCCGTCCATCCAGATCTTTCCCTTTTCCAGTCAAGGCAAAGTTCCTTCAAATACCAGAATACCAGGTCCTATACCATCACACCGTGTCGATGTCGATGTCCTGCCTTATGTAAAACCAATAGACTGTGGAGATTGTAGATGCAGCTGCCTGCATACTTTTCCTTTGTAGTTCATATATTATCATAGGTAAGTACCTATATATCTGTAATTGTATTCCAAGGAAGGAAAAGTTTGTAGATGTCTAGACTGTATCTCTATGCCTACATGCTACCATGTACAGTTAGTGCAGTCGTAGTGGAGAAAAGAAATCTTGCCAATTTAAGTGCCCTCATAAATCCACATTTTATTGGCATGGAGGGAAATGAACGGAATAAATCATGCTCACCTCTTATGGTGGAAAAAAGGGAAAGGCACACATCAAATGCTTCATTTCTCCCATGTCTTCTATACTTCTACAAGGAATCTTCTGCATGGCAGCATGGCATCAACCAGCAGCAGTAGCAGCAGCAGGCAACGGGAACCAAAGACCGAAAACCAAACCAGACCAAACCAAACCACCGCCGTCCGCCCGTCTTTATATTCCATTGAGTTTCCAAGCTGGAACTGAAATTCGCACTCCTGGTTCATGCTCCTAGAAAAATGAGTGAAAAAAAGTAGTGCACTTTTACTTTACTTTGGACTTGAGCCCTGCCACTTGCCAGCATCAGCATCCTTCTTCCCTCACTCAATTTTAACTTTGACTGTGGCTTTAAGTAGGTAAGTACCTACCCTGTAAGTTGTAAGGTTTCGCTATACTTATGTAATCTATAGGTTTGTAAGTTTCTATACTCGTGTCTTTGTGCAATTGTCGACATTTTTATGAACTGCCACTTGCACTGTCAACTTCTTCCGAGACCGAGAGTGCAGGCAGCAGTAGCAGCAGCAGCCAATCCAGATTATGATTTTATTTACTACTGAACAGTAAATACTGCTACATACATTCGAAGTGCAGTACTTTGCCTATACATGATGCATTTCAGTTTTTATTACTATTATGATTACACTACATGTTTTTTTATGTACGTACTCTCATTATTACGAAGTCGACATTATTACATATTATATTTATGATCCGCTTCCAAATACATAATATGTACAAGAACATTGATACACTTGTAAGTAGTTTGTAGTACAAATACAACGTAGAAAGGATAGAAACTACTTCAAAAAGTAGGACAAAGTTTTTACAGTTCAGTTACCCATAAAACTGTTGATATTTCTAAACTCCAGGAAAAGTAACTAAATTGTAACTAAATTGTACCCATATACCTATGTACTACACTACCAACACACATTTATTGAGTAAGAAGTATTATTAATGTTTTATGTGAATACGACGTGAGGAAAATTTATTATATAATTTATATAGTTTCTGTCTGACGGAACATTAATATTCCTTGTAAAATGTAAATTGAAAATATTCACAATTTTAGTGAATAACTTTTCATTATTATTTTATGTGGTCCCTCTCTTTATTCAGAGCCTTAAAAAGTTGGGAAGGCCGAGTTTTATAAGGCAGATGCAGGTGTCTACATTCTACATACGTATAAAATAAAATCAAAATCAACGATAAAAAAATCCAATCTATGAAGTTGAGGGGCAGAGCCCAAGTAAAATTTGAAGCTAGCGAGCCTAGATTAAAGCAATGTTAAAGTGGCGGGGGTAATTCTAACGTGAAGGTCGTGCATAGCTAATAATTCCAGAGAATTGTAAAAGAGATTCAAACCGCAAAGATTCACTCTTCTCTGCAAACTCATCTCAGCCAGTCAGTCATGCTCAGCAATGCAATCCAATGGGATGTTGAAGTTTAAAGACTCAAGCTATAGGCAAGGCTTAAATATGCAGCAAAATCATGTGTAGGAGTAAGAATACTGAAAAATAGCTTCTGTTCACTGTTCAGATTGATAACATTCAAAAATATGGGAGTACCTATGCCTGTAGACGTAATACAATAACTTAAGATAGCCATACGTAACACTGCACTGCACTGTAAAGATATTACCGAGCTTCTTTTATGTAATACCTATCCTTACGCCATACAGACAGTTACAGTTACCGCTATATATACCTATAGATGCACCGAGTTATGTACGCATTACATTTTGCTTGGCTAGGAGCACTAGTAAGAAGGATGAAAACCGTTTCCCAAAAATTTTTGCTGAATAATGAAACGGCTTAAAGAATGAATGAAATCTTAGCTTCTAAATCTAACCAAATCGGACTTGCTTTGATGTGATTTTCTTTTTTCATTTAAAATCAAGTCTCCGTTTCGGGAAGGCATTAAGGCAGGCAAGGTAATACGTAATGCCGTAATACGTAGACAGATGCTAGCCGCACAAATACTTACTGTTACTACTTCGATCATTCGATGTACCTACCACCCAAAATTTGTATACTATCAACTATAGGTATGCCTATAAGTATGTAGGTATTATATAAAATAACTACTAGTGCCTATGTATATACTGCATCTAGGTATGTCAGTATGATTTCCAGACACAATTTCAGGAATGCTCCACTTTTTTTTTTAAATCTTGGAGAAGTTGAAGTATTAAACCAAATAAAAATGAGAATGATGATGACGTCTATAGCTACAGATATAGATTCGATGCATTATAGGCCGTATAGTGTGTAGTACATAAATATACATCCTGCAGTTGGTTTCATTTGAAATTTTCTCTTTTCTCTCCTTTGGTTTACTTCTTTCCAACTGACGTTAGAAAACTTCAAAGAAACAAATGCATCTTTTCAACTTTTCCCTCTACTCTCCCGTCTTCTTTCATTTCTTTCACTGTCAAAATGAAAATGAGCCAACATGAAGAATTGTGGGTTTAGCTGAGGGTAGATGGTACGTTTGTACTCGTACTCCCTTCCAGTATGTACTGATACACTATATTTATATACATATATAAAAAATATAAACAAAAAGCTAAGCATCTATAGGCCTAAGGTACCTTACCTACCTTATTCTTTCCTTCCAGATCCAGTAGCATCCATGGAGATGAAGATGGAAGTCACGTCAGGCCAGGCCAGGCCATGCATGGATATAAAAATACTTCCCTCGGATGAAATTATTACAACGGACAAGTAAGTAAGGAGTGTGGGCTAACAAATTGTGATATATTTTAACCACACCAAACCGAACAGATGTGCATTGCATCTTATTTGTTACTATGGGTAGGTATATCAAGGGTACGATGCATTAGTGTTTTAGACGTCGTCAGTTTCAGTTTCTCTCAGTTCAGAATCTCATGAGTGTACCCGTAAAAATGTTGGAAGCTGTTTACGTAATCATGAATTACATCAACACGTCCTTTCTAGTTAAAATGTAAATGTGCACAAAGGATGCAAAATGGAAGAAGTTTCTTAGTAGTTCCTTTGGCAGTGCAGTGTCTTTTAATTCCAGAATTCCAGCCCCTCGATCTCTTTCATTTTTTTTTTACTTTACTTGTTGTTGTTGTTGGTGGTGTTGCTGTCGCTGTTATGATAAGAAAATCTCGTAAAAAAATTGAATTCATTTTATTTTTTTCCATAGTTTTTGCTTTGTACATTGTAAATTTGAGCTCATATATTATTTCTAGACAAATGTCATTATGCAATGTACGTATTTACTTTGTGAAAGCTCCTTTATTTAATTTGTCCATTTTTCCGAGAGTTTAGTTTACACATGTGTCTCTATATATTGTAGCTCCTCATTATAAGGATATAATCTACTCTCTGTCGTAGGATTCATATGTAGAGGCAACCAATCATAAACTTGTGTGATTGTACTTTGTGTGTTGTGTTGGAAAGTGTGGATTTTATGTCTACTAACAACAGCAACTTTCTTCATGCATCACGTAGCCATAAAATGTTAGCATTTCCCTACAGTTTAGAGATACATAGAGAGAATGTCGAAATTAGGGTAAGTAATAAGAATGTATTAAAAAGCTTTCTACACAGGCAGTGTTCCACTCCGTACATTTGCATACTGAATGCTGGGAGTTTTCGACTTTGAAAAAGTAGGTTTTATTTTATTATTCGACACATTTAACTCCATGAATGCATTAGCATTCACGCTTTGATTCGCAAGCTTTAATTTCAACACAAAATGTACCTAAGGAGGTAAGTATTTTCTTATACTGCTTCAAACTTCAAACGCAAATTTTGCTTAGAGACGTATTAAGAACATGTATTATGTATTAAAAGGCTGTTGAACGTCTTATTACAGTAAGGTAGTTATGTACCTTCCGGGAATTTTTGTTTTATGCTTCGTTTGCTAAAAATATGGATTTAAATTTAGACTTGTAAACTTGGTGAAAGGCTTTCTAGAAAATTGTATCTTATATTTCCGCTAGCTTTAGTCTTCAAAAAAAAAAGAAGCAAGTTGAGCACTGAACACAAAACGTGCCGCTTTAAATGTTGAGCACATATATTATACACTAGTCCAGTTAATTTTTGTAATGTAAAATTAATCAAGTAAATATGTACATACCTAAATGCACAAAGTGATAACTGTGTACCTACTTTTACTTTCCAGGAACAGTTTTGTTGCTACGAGCTTTTGCTTACTTGTACGAGCTTGTTGAAATGAGAACGGATGAACGAGTGAACATCTAAAAGCTGGAAGATTAAGGATACCTGCACAGTTGCGTTGACTGTGCTGTGACTGGGACTACTGTAAGTAACAAAACGTACCTAAATCCAACTTTTATTTTAATTAAACATAGACATTCTACAGTTCTTTCTACCATCAGTAAGGCAACAGAAAGGCTTCACAAAGGACTGAAGAAGGGATCCTATGCCTTAATTATCTAATGATCCATAATGCGCTGCTCCAAAATATATTTAATGAAAGTCAAGTCAAAGTCAAAAGTGACTTGATTGAATTTCCCTTCCCTCGTGCCATAAAAATAGGGCATTATATATCATAATCATACCTAAGCCAAAGCATATCAGTCATATCTGCGTGTACATATCGCTGCTGAAGGTGCAAGGTGAGGCGTAACTAGAATATCTTAACAGAAAAGTGACGCGCAGGCAAATATGTTAAGATGCAAAATGACGCGTATCCGTATCATCTCAAGCAGAGCACACAATTAACCAGTTTTCCTAATATATTAATTTAATCACCCGTTTAGCACTGTGTTCAAAAAATGTTCAAACACTAATTTTTGAACTTTTTAAAACACGCAAGCTTTGATTTGCACTTTTTCAATCATATGAAAAGCTTTGGTTTGCACTTTTCAAAACATTCAAAGTCGCGATTTGCACTTTTCAAAACATGAAAACATTGATTTACACTTATTCAAACTATGAAAAACCTCGATTTACACTTTTTCAAACTGCAAAACCTGGATTTGCACTTTTTCAAACTATGCAAAACCTCGATTTACACTTTTTCAAACTGCAAAACCTGGATTTGCACTTTTTCAAACTATGCAAAACCTTGATTTACACTTTTTCAAACTACAAAACCTGGATTTGCACTTTTTCAAACTATGCGAAACCTCGATTTGCATTTTTTCAAACCGTGCAAAAACCTCGATTTACACTTTTTCAAACTGCAAAACCTGGATTTGCACTTTTTCAAACTATGCGAAACCTCGATTTGCATTTTTTCAAACCGTGCAAAAACCTCGATTTACACTTTTTCAAACCGTAAAAAACCTGGATGTGTACTTTTTGAAACCATGCAATACCTGGATTTGCACTTGTGAGTAAAAACATGCAAATTTTGGTACTTTTTGAAACATGGAAAACTTCGATTTCACATGGTTAGCTCCTCGTACTTATGTGCCATAAAATTAGGGCAGTTTGAGTCTTTTTCTACCGAGACGCGTCATTTTGCATCGTAACATGCTCCCTCCGTGTCAGTTTACACTTAAGCAATAAAGAATACGCCTCATGTTGCACCTTAAGCAGTGATATTATGTCCATTCAGTTTTAAAGTCCCTTTGTTCGTTAAGTAATATTAAGTAGGTAGGTATACAGCTAATAGTTATAAACGAGACCAAAAAGGATTTTCCCTATCAACAATTTTATACTGATATGTACATACTTTTCGAGTTATACATACAAAGCTACCGCACACATACCTACCTCATTTAACATACTAAATGACAGATAATTCAGGTATACCCACTGTCACTATAATATATAGGTAGTCAATGATAAAATTAATATCAATTAGCGAAACTTAGTTACGTATGCATATGCATACCTACATATGTTATACATTGATTTTCTGATAGAATTGTAAAATCAAAAAAACCGCAGTCCTCAGTCCTTTTACATACTAGTTCCATAGAATTCTTGGTAAGTTTTTGTAGTTCATAGTTCACAGTCCATATGTGTATATGCCGTATAAAAGTTTGTAGGCATTGCAGTGCTGGCGCTGGCAGTGGGCTTGTACAATGTACGTACAGTAATGGAACTGAAAGCTCGCGGCTTTTACTCATTTTCTTTGATGACATGATGAAGAATCGAATTAAAGTTGATGAGAAGTAAATCTTTAGCACCCATTCATTACATACCAGGAGTGCTACCTACACAGGGCTTACCACTTACTTACATCACAGGGCACCGACCGACCGAGCCGAGTCATCAAAGCGCAGAATTCAGAGCATATCAAAGATCAGCTTCAGTATACCGTATAACTGACGTTGGTAGTGGTTGCGGTAGTGGTCTGATGGCGTATGGTCTGTCGGTTCTCTATTTCTGATTTCTACTTAGCAAAAGGCTACGTGTGTGTGTGTGTGTGAGTGCTTCAGTTCTTTTTTGGAGACTCCGTTTCGGAAAATGAAAATGGAAAGTTTTGCCAATGAAAAAAGTAAAATGCGAAAATCGAAATGGAAATCTCGAACAAGAGAGAGAGAGAAAACTAGGTCAGTCTCACACATCATCAGAGCTCAAAAACTCACGCTTCTTTTTTTTGGGATAGGCCCCATGAATTGCATTCACATTCCCACACAATCAAACCTTTAATGATGATGGCAGTAATGAGAATAATGATGATGATGATGCTCTGGCTCTCGTCTCCTTTACGTACTTACTCGGTCGAGATTCGAGATTTCAAATTGTAACTGTATCATGGGTACAGGCTTGCCAGGCTAACACACTGGCACAATGCAATGTACACGATCATATATTGTCAAATTTAATCCAATTCAATTTGGAGTAAAATACCATTACATAAGTACACAAGACGAGCATGAATGATGAAAAGGAAACATGACGGACAAAACACACAAAACTAATCATCAATGAACATGGAGGATGGATGGATATAATGATCACGATAATAATAATAATAATTTTATAAGTGATTACTCAACGCTATATAACATTTTCTTATGACTTGGAGTGTATAAAAACAATAGTCAAAGTACCTTGCATAACATGCTGTGTAATGGTATTTAGTACGTACTACATTGTTTGTGCTCTTGTATGCTAGGAACATACATCGTCGGTGCAGAAGCATTGTGGGGAAAGTTCAGTGACCGCTACAATATATTATTTTTGAAAAACAGTGTACATAGGAATTTGATGTTTTTCGAAAAGTATAAACAAGGGTCTTGGTATTCTTTGAAAAGTGTAAATAAGAGTTTGGATACTTTTTGAAGTGTAAATATGAGTTTTGACATTTTTTGAATAGTGTAAATAGAGTTTAACCACTTTTAAAAAAGTGTAAATAACAGTTTTACGCATTTTAAAAATAGTATAAATTCTACTTTTACACATTTTTGAAAAAAGTATAAACTCCACTTTTACACATTTTTGAATAGTCTAAATAGAGTTTAACCATTTTAAAAAAATGTAAATAGAGTTTGACCATTTTTAAAAAAGTATAAAAACCAGTTTTACGCATTTTAAAAAACGTATAAAGTCTACTTTTACACATTTTTGAAAAAGTATAAACCCCACTGTTACACATTTTTTCAAAAATGTTAATTCCACTTTTACGCATTTTTAATAAAGTGTAAATTTCATTTTTATACATTTTTGAAAACGTATAAATACTGGTTTAACCATTATTAAAAACGTGTTAAGGTAGTTTTTAGTATTTAGACTTGCTGTAAACGGTGGAAAGAACCTTGATTGTTGAAACTTTCGTCAAAATATTAACCCCACAAAATACTTCTTCGCTGACGATTTACCAATATTATTTGTGAAACTGAAACCAGCAGTGAGAGCAGCACCCATAAAAAAAATAGTATCGCTACCACAACGGCGGTCCTGTTACTCCACATAATAAGTAGCTTAATGACAAGTCATAAATTAGTTTTAAACCAAAGCACCATCGCTCTCTATTATTACCTGTATCAACTGCTGTCAGTTGAGCGGTGCACAGAGCAGTGTGCTCTCAAAGCACAGTTTATCCGTATTGTGCTAGTAGGGAGCAGAGAGTAGCAGTCGAGCCTGGTCGACACTCGCCAAAGAAAAGTCACGTCAACTCACTAAGACTTTGATTAATTACAATTACTACTGTGAAACATGTAATGTAATGTAATTGTGATTATAATTAAGCAGAGCTTTAATGTTTTTTTCCGTCTTCTCCTGTACAATAATAAATGCTTTGTCGCGTCGCACAGATACTGATAAACTATTACCCTGCTATTAGTCTAATTATAATGAAGTCGAGAATATCTATCTGTACATGGCAGAGAATACGGAGCGAATTTTATTGTATGTAATTATATACTGTACATGATCCGTCAGTAAAAGTAAATTAGAGCAAATATGCGATGAATGTAATCTGAGGAGATATCAAAGACTGTCGATAATTTGTCTCAAGTTGAGAGTAATATCCCATTCTGATTCAGATATAAAAGTTACAGCATTTAAGCTCCTGGTCTCTGTCGCGACGATGATAACACAAACAAGTGGACTTTCGATTAAAGTGTAGAGTTACGTATAATGAATCGTATTATAGTATGTAGGGCCGTTCCAATAATGGCAGTAAGGGATCATGCATATATTACATAGGTTGGCAGTCTAACAGAAACTTTGGTATACAATTTTGCATAGGGGGGGGGGTTAAAGAAACTTTTATATACTGAACACTTGAATATATTTACCGAACTACTTTTCACAAATTATTATGCAACACTTTTTAAAAGCTGTTTTTAAAGAAATGACCAATTTTTAAAAGGATTTTGTATAAAACAAAATAACCCGTCAAAAATATATAGTTTAGAATATTTGACGTTTGTGACAGTGATTTTTTAGTATTCCCTGTCTCAACAAAGTTATTTTTATAAAAGTTGACATTTTTTAAAAGCATTTTTAATGGAATTTTCCGTCTCAAAAAAGTGATTTTGTAAAAATCAAAATTTTTAAAGCGCTTTTTGATTCAAGTTTGAGCCTGGAAAAAGTGATTTTATAAAAATCGACGTTTCTCGTCGTGTTTTTAATGGAATTTTCCGTCTCAAAAAGTAATTTTTATTAAAAATAAAAAGAAGCAACATTTTTTAAAGCGCTTTTTAGTGGAATTTTTTGTCTCAAAAAGTGATTTAATAAAAATAGACATTTTTAAAATAGTTTTTTAATAGAATTTTCTGTCTCAAAAAAGTGCTTTTATAAAAACAAAGATTTTCGAAATTGTTTTATCAACATTTTGTAAAGACTCTTGTTATAGAATTAGAAAGAAACAATTGAGCTTCCCTCAACTAAAGATAGAACTGTGAGTACGTTACATTTACAGGATGCCTAAAAACCGTTAGTGTGGTGCAATAATATTGCTTTACATTATTCACAGATACTGCTGCTCCAGCACTCCTATTCCTGTAGTAATTGTACTACCCACGGTATAAAGAGCAATTTAGTAATAATTAACATTTCATTAACCCTTTATGACAGGGATAAGCCCAGCTTTTCCTCCGCACAATGCAATAGCATAGTGGCCACTACCTCCCATTATTAATTGACGTACAATACATGTACACTCGATATCGATATGTAAATCTCTCGCTAATTATTTTTCCTTGTCTGCTCAACTTTCAGATTCCGATAAGAATTACGACTGAAGCCGTCCGTGTCGTCGTCTCGTTCGTCGATAGAAGAATGAAATGAAAAGGAAAGCTTATATTCCCTCTTCAACGCTGTGTGTGGCTTTAACTTCAACAGCTGCTCTCAGCCCAACTCACTAGTCAGCCCAATTCGTGTAAGCCATCAGATACGGAGGAACAGTGGAGGAAAGGCAACTAAAACTAATACGAAGCCTTTTATCGATAAGTTTTGGGAATTCAAATTATGTCCAGTTAATTGGAAAGAGATTGCGACTGGGAGTGAAGCGGCCGGGTAACTACTTCACTTTGTTACTGTTACAATAATGGAGCTGTACATGTCTTTTCCTCCGATTTTATGTTCTATTATTCCTATACTCAGTCAGTATATAGCTATACACATCTCCGCCTTCTTCAATCCCACACTATATGCTAAAGTTGTTCTTGTTGTGTCTGTAATTAAGCGACTCTTAATAAGTTTCCTCGCTTCCCTCGTTCCATCGCTTTAAAAAGTTTTTCTTGTCTACCATTACCATTACCACGTCTACCAAGACCCACTGTATCCTCTTCCTATAATTACTATAATAGTATATACCTATAGCTATGTAGATGTATCACAGGAAATCCTAAATATAAAAGCTTACTATATACTGCAGTCGAAAGCGAAATCGAAATCGAAATCGACACTCAAAGTTGCTTACTTGATTTACACAATTTGTTTCATTTCGTTAGGATTGAGGATGAGGATTTTGGGGATCCTGGCGTAAATAGTCAGGCCTTATTATTAGTGGGCCTTGTTTAGAACTTTATTCCATCATATATCACTATCATATCATAGGTATGATACAAAAAGATATCAATTTATGACATACAGTATTTGATTTGATGAAAGTTTATATATTCCCAGAGCTCTCCCGGTCCCGCAGTCCCATGATCCCTGCCAGCACCACCACCATTCAACACACACAAATTTCGTCATGCATTTTCTGAAACGGATCAAACTTTTTCAAAGCAACTAAAACTCAAGTCAACTCTGTCAGAACAGTGGGACCAGGACCAGGCTATGTAATAGGACAGGCTCACTAATAATAAGCCTTGCCATTGCATCCGCACACAGTTGACGCAATCAAGTTGAGAATTGGGAAAAGTTTCAAAATCACGTATGCTTCCATTCACCATCGCTCTGCTGCTCGATGGATGGATACATATATGCATTTGAAATACATACTGATACTAATTTGAGCGATCACTGGAATTATGCCTGTGTTGATCGATCTCGTTAGAACAAAGTGCCTAGGTACCCAGGTCTATTTTGGTACCGGTACCGGTACAGTTATGCACGGCTATTGGCTATAGCTATAGCAGTATAGAAGACCCATTTTCACTTTCAGCTTTTAGCTGTCATACAGATGACAGTATTTTGTCCAACTTTTCCACACACACATATGTTATTAGTTAGTAAGGACCGCTAAACGTGCCCGGGCAAGATCGTATCCAGCTTACACCGAATTATACGGGAAAGCTCAAACAAAACAGACTGGGTTTTCAAAGGTCTTTCAATTATTTGCATGGATTCCAGGAAAGCCGCTCCCCGATGAATATTGATACTGTAATAATATGTATTTAGCAAATGCAAATTTCCAAACACACACACACACACATACGGACCTCTCAAGCTCATGTCAGGCTGTCTTTGTCCCTGGTTACTAGTTGACGTCGTGAATGCCATAGAATTAAGTAAGAGGAATGCCGAATGTGACGAGTGAGAAGAGACGCATGTGAAATGCAATTACCGTTGAATCAACAGCAAAAAAAATATAATAGTATGTAGAATAAAGGCACTTAGGTATCTATCCTTAGCTATTCCTATATCTATATCCTTCCAATTTGGTGGTGATGGTGGTGGTTGTGGTGGGTTCATATATCGGTATTGGTATTGGTCTAGTGATGAATTGTTTGTTTGTGTTACCGAATTAGAGCACTGTGTAATATTTTTATTTTCCTCACAGTCTCAGTTCAAAAGCGTGTGTGCTAGTATAGTTTCTATATAGTTTGCTAGTTCTCTAGTTGCAGAGCCTCTTTTTGGCATTTTTTGGCTTTAGCTTTGGTAGGAATTGGGTGGTGTCAGTCCTCGTTACCAGGTAAAGAAATAATTTTGTTCAAATGTCTGAAAAAGTTATGAGGAGGTGGAGGAGGCGCATAGGAGTGAAAATGTTGAATGGTGAGGAAATATTCATGAGAAATGTGTCGGGAGATAAAATGGATTGAGGGAAAAACGAGGATGGCAGTAGTATGGAGAGAGAGAGAGAAAAAAGCGGTCAAAAATGTTACATTTCATTCCGTGTGCTATACCTATAGCTACACTACCTCTATATTTATACAAATTTTCTCTATAGCTACATTTCCTAACTAGTAAGTACTTACTTACTACTCGTGTGACGGACTGAAAAAACTGAAAAAACTGAAAATATATGCGTCCATGTCTCCACTCCATATTACCCAGTTGCTTCTTCAGTGATCCGTCTTGTCTTCTATTCTCCAACTTTCTACATTCTACGCTAAAGCATCTAATTTCAAAATGTAAGGCAAGCACGCATCATCTTCGTATTTCATCACATTCTGCTTCTGGAGCAGTGGTACTGGTATCTGCCAATATAGCATATAGCTACATACAGACAGTCAGTCAGTCTTTTAAATATCAATAGAAAATAGCATAGCATATACCTAATACAGTTTCCTCCCTCAGTTTCAGTTTGAAGTTTCACCATAGCGATAGTAACACGTGCTTTTATAGTGCACTCAAACGGCAAACGGTATACATTGGGTGACAAAATAGTGAAAATAGGGAAAATAGACAAAATTGCAATTTATCCATAGTGGTATATATAATATAGGAGCCTAGCGGTCTGACTGACTGGCTGGATGTGTGGATGGATGGACTGTATAAAATAAATTGTACGTAAAGCCACGCATGCATTGTTCCTTCAATTGCCGACAATAACCCGGAATAAAAAAAAAAGGAATTCAGTTATAAAATGGAAGAAAGTATATAAGTAAGTAGCTTCCCCCTGAATTGTCTGAATTGCAAGCTTGCTTCATCTAATAACACCAGTACCAGTCAGTCGGCAGTCGCATCTTCCTGTCGGTCGGCTGCCCTATCCTATCGCTTTGTAGTGGCAGAGTGAGTGCCTTCTTCTTTCTTCTTCTTCTTCGTCATTCGTGTGGGTGTGAGTGTGTTTTGCACACCTCAGCACATATGTCATATGATATTAGTATTTTTGGAAGTTGGAGCCGGTGCTTACCTTTGGTTCTGAGTCTAAGGAGATGAAGACAGACGAAGAGACAGACCTTCTTGGCCTATGCATGTATTTCTCTGGACCCGTGTTTGCGTGTGTGCGGTGAAGATGGGCATTCTGCTATACCTATAGCTATAGGTGTCTATATATAGTTATATAGGTACAGGAGTACAGATACAGTAGTTCTGCCGGAAATGTAGATCTTGAGGGAGATATTATGTTGAAGAATGAGGCATTCAATATGACGGCCACATTGCATTGCTCTGCCATGGTTTGCTCACAACTCCGGACTATTACACACGCTTCCCTTCCGATTCTCCTTCCGCATCTTCCGTGTCTCTGCAAATACCTTACAAAGTTCCCTTGTAGCCGATAATGAAGTTGTGTATCCATCTCCCAATCTTCTTTTCACATTCTGTCTTGGTCCAGCAGATAGATACTTGTTTGTGTGTGGGTCTGTGTCGTGTAGATATATACATATGGGCAACTGCTAGGTACTTTATATTCACAGATTGTCCATAGACAAATAGATATACATCTTCTTTAAAATTCCAAATGCCCAGTCCCATTCCCATTCCTATTCCTATTCCCATAGTGCCAGTATGGTAGTGTGCTGTATCTGCATGGAGGCTGCCTTTTCTTTTCTTGTTTTTCTCATCTTAAGAAAGAGTAAAAGGTGGCTCTTTCCTTCTTTCTGCCTTCTGTGTGTTTGTGTGTGTGTGTCCTCTATGCGTGTTGTTGTTTGTGTGTGTATAGGTATGTTAGGTGGTGGCTTTAGCTTTGAAAGAAAATAAGGAATAAAACTGCTTGAGAATTCATAGGAGGACCTACCTATGTATACTGTCAGCGAAGAGGCATTGTGGGTTGAGTCCATAGAAGCTTCCATTTACTGAGTAAAAGCAGTGTGAAGCTAGTCCGCAGCTTCCGGTACACGTAATCTCATTTTGACGTAAAAGTCTCAAGGCAACAATAAACTTTTTATCGACGTGTTTACAAAAAGTGTAAATAAGAGTTTTGATATTTTTGTAAAAGTGTGATTGCAACTTTTGCACATTTAAAAAAAAGTGTAATTACAACTTTTGCACATTTGTATAAAAGTGTAATTATAACTTTTGAACATTTTTAAAAAGGCACAAATACCACTTTTAAACATTTTTGAAAAAGTGTAAATACCAGAATACATACACATTTTTGAAAAAAAGTAAATACCACTAATACACATTTTTTAAAAAGAGTATAATACCAGTTTAACTATTTTTGAAAAAGTGTAAACACCAGTTTAACCGTTTTGGAAAAGTTGTAAATAGTAGTTTAATCATTTTTTAAAAAGTGTAGACACAACTTAACTATTTTTAAAAAAGTGTAAGTGGCGGTTTAATCATTTTTGAAAAAGTGTAAATGGCGGTTTAATCAATTTTGAAAAAGTGTAAATGGCGGTTTAATCAATTTTGAAAAGTGTAAATACCAGTTTACCAATTTTTGAAAAGTATTAAAATGATATTGTATCTATTTCACCACTTACAATTTGCATAAAAAAATTGATTGTTGGGAGGTTGGCACTTCGAATTAGCCAAATTGATCCTACTAACTATACACATACGGGAATGCTCGAGTTATTTTTTGCACCGCAAAACTTCGTCACCCACGCGATATGAGCTCGTGTGATGCTGTGAAGAGGCTACAGGAGGATGTTTTTGTGTCGAGATATTGGGGAAGTTGGCGGCTGCCGGCCGTGCCTTTCCTCAGTAATCTTTGCACCACGCTGAATAATTAAATGCCTGGGAAAAGTTGGCAGTTCCTCCGGGCCCATCCTTCCTTCCTCTTTCGACGTAGGCTGCCCTGGCATGGCTTATAATGGTGAATGTGTAACGCCTGACATGGAATTCTCGGGCTGCTTCTCTCTCTCTCTCTCTCTCTCTCTCTCTCTCTTTCTCTCTTTCTCTATGATAGGACCCACACACTCAAAACACACATCATACCATAACAGTGAGATATAACTCTTCAGTTTCGTTTCAAAGCTCAACCTTCTAGTTCCAGCACCAGCTCCAGCTCCAGTGTGAGACAGAAACACAGAGAGAGAGAGAGAGAGAAAGAGGCATTGAGAGAGTTTCTGAAATCCTCTGTGAAGCTATCTGCTTGTCTAACTGACTCGTCTGTTCCATTCTCTGTTTTTGTTAAGGCTTCTTCCGGATCTGGAATACTTACATACCTACTTGAGTTTGGTCTGACATGCTTAGCCCCGGATAATTCTCAATTTAGAAATGTGAAATTCCCGCATATTTTATTGTACGCACGCACATGGATCATATCAGAGCATAAAATAACAGCAACAAAACAACAAAAACAACAACAACCTAACAAGATGGATCGTCATTGCCACTACGACTGCATACTACTACTTCACAAGTACCATTTACTACCGCTATCCTACGCTATACACGCGGGCCTTACACTATCATCATATGGTAGTCTATCGTAACAGGAACTTTTAACCTATTCGGAACTGCGAAGCCATCGATCATGGAAATAATGCTTTGCAAAGGGGCATATTCTACAATAAACTTTTCAAAAAGGTCAAAACTAGGGTTTTACACCTTTAAAATAGGCTAAAACAAGAAATTAAGGTTTTTAACCTTTTCGAAACGGTACTATTTCTAGTTTCACATCTTTTTTAAAGTGTTGATTTCTTGTTTTTACACTTTTGAAAGGGTTATTTTATTGTTTTGCGTCTTTTTGAAATTGTAAATTTCTTGCTTTGACCCTTTTGAGATTGTCATGTCTAGTTTTGATCGTTTTGAAAAAGTCAATTTCTAGAAAAAGGCACTTTTCTAAGGCATTCTTTCCAAGGTTTCCCAGTTCGGAATAGGTAAAAATCAAAACTAGTAAAACAAACTTTTAAAAATGATCAAAACAAGAAACTAGCGTTTTCAAAAAGGTTAAAACAAGAAGTAAGCGTTTTAAAAAAGGTTAAAACAAGAAGTAAGCGTTTTAAAAAGGGTGCAAACAAGAGATTAGCGTTTTCAAAAAGGTCAAAATAAAAAGTAAGTGTTTTCAAAAAGGTCAAAACAAGAAACTAGCGTTTTCAAAGAGATTATAAAACTTGAAATATTACCGTTTGAAAAAGGTTAAGATTCCTTCACAAGGCCATACTGTGTGTGCAGTGCACTGCAGTGCAATGAGCAGAGTTTACATGAATCAAGAGAGCGAACACTCACACTATACAGAACTATGCATGTCTACTATCTGTGGAAAGCTATGTTCATTCATATTTAATGCATGATTTCTGTCATTGTCAGATCTGGGATAGGATTGGATTCTGTAAACTGAAAGCGTAGATTGCATAACGTGTACATGCATACCTACATACATACATAACCCGGTAGGTACTATGTAGGTACTTTGTATCGGCCTGGTAGTGGGAACGGTACCGGGGCCAGGACCGGGACCAACGCACAATGTAGAATACTGATACAACAGATAATTTTAAGTCATCAAGAGGCGGGCCACCATAGTAGCATCTCGAAAGTCGAAAGTCGAACAGAGTACATAGAGTGAAAGCGTATAGATATTTTATATAAAATAAACATATCCTCATATGAATCTTAAATCCTTCTATAATAAGTTTCTCATTTCATCTTAAAATCCCATAAGACCAACAAGTTCTGAATCTCTTGTACATTCTCATTCTGATTCTACAACGTGCACTTTCCCAGTCTTCAAATCTACACGGCTCTAGTCTCTACAGAGAGAGAGACAAACTGACATTAGCTTCTACTGCCAGTACCACTACTAGCCTGGCTATATATATATAGGTATATATACCTAGGCTATAATGATACTGTAGAACGAGAATAGTGAACAGTAGAGTAGACGTAACGTTACACATAAAACAGTTTTGTTTAAAATTGTGCAAGTAGATTACTGTGTGAAATGTGCACTGCATATTTCAGATAGTTCCATCAGTATAAGTGTGTATAGGTATACCTACTATATAGTATAGCCTATAGCACTCTCATCTCTCTCTCTCGTGTGAGCGTGTTATCTTGTAGGTGGCTTTTTGCCTCCTCTTCTCAGTCAGTGCTAACTTTAAAGGACTAACACTAACACACACACTACTAGATTTTATAGCCAAATTCAAAGCCAAAAACTTTGCTTTCAGTGCATGTAACAAGCCAGGCAAGGCAAGGGTTGGAAATATAGGAATATAAATCCGGGAGCGAAAATGAAACTGGATCTATGATTCTTCTGGTCGTTCTGTTCTGGTATGGTTGAACAAGCGCCTGTATAAACTTTGATTTCCAACCCAATTTTAATATTTAAAGGATTTCTCACTCAACAATAATTCTAACCCCCCAAGTACCAGTACCAGAGCCAGTACTATTGCCATTGCATTTCCAGTGAGGTTACCTCATCATATCATATCATAATATTATAGAGCAACTACTGACTAGGGCTTCTGCAACTTTTCTATATATCTACATACATATCCACACTCCATGCACTCAAATTCTAAAGTGTGTAATGTAATGTGATAAAATGTAGCACAGACATTGCACTGGGCTGTAAGTGTAAGCATAAAGTTGAGGATTGAATCGGAATTCCAGATCCAGATCTTGTTTTAGTAATAAGACAGATTCTACATTGAGAATTCCTAATTTTGCGAGGAAATTAAAAATTCTTTTCAATGTATTCCAATCTCCTTTCTTCTGGAAATTTTAGATTGTCGACTATGCAATGTATGTATACCTATAATGTAAAAATATGGCTATGACTTTTCCTTGGTCCTCATTAGAATTGGTTTATTGGAATGAAAATTCTAAACTGTGTATAATGTGGAGAATTATTCAGGGTGTATGGTTTACACTTGAGGTTCTCATTTGACGATGATCTGAATTTATTGTATAGATAACGAAATTCTACTATAATATTCAGATTTTCATTATGGACTTTATCTTGCACAAGGAGCCCTACATAGATGTATACAAGAAATGATTATAGGAATGGGATTATGGAATCGAGGGAGGTAGAGAAATTCAATAAAGTCAAAGATTGGAAAGAGAGTATCAGTAGAGTGTTGTAGAGTCGTATAGCGAGATAAAAAAAAATCTGTCATTATTAAATACCAAATTTTTTTGCACATAAAAATTAAACTTTATTTTCCTTTTCCTGATTGCGATAGATATCCCTCTACGCTCTCCCCTCTTCTGAGTTCTGACCCAAAATACATGTATAAAATGTGTCCTGTATCATTTTCGATACTTGGCATTGGCATTTTTATTAACCATTTCAATTCCCATAAAGGACATACACTCGAGTATTTAATGGCCGTACACGAGAAATTATGGTCAATAAACTTGTAATTTGATAATAAATTTTAAAAACCATTATAACATACGCAGCCACAGTACACAGTGCAGTGTAGGGCAGGGAAAAAAGAAACACCAAATATCAAACACCAGCTCAAACTCGTACGTCCAACGTCCAAAACTTACCAACTTATAGATACTGTGATAGTCTATCAAACTTTTTTGGGCTGTCAAATCTTTTAATGGCGATACAATACAAATTCTCATATATATGTACCTAATATTATATACAACCACACAATAGAACACAAAGTAACTATCTAGGTGCAGTGTACCTGCTCTCACAATAATTATATTAGTACACAATAGCTTCCTGTGGTTAGACCAGACCAGACACAACCAGACCAGGAGACCAGACCGTATCGATTTGAATTTTAATAATTTTCCACTAAATTTTGATACTATAGTGATAGCAAAAATATCTTCACCAAAAATGTCAGGGAAAAAAATATTTGATCATTAACAATACGAGAAATTTCCCATGCAAGCACCCTAAGCCTGCAATGTACGTATCCTAATCTTTCTAACTATTAAGCTGAAGGTTCTCGGTAGTTTTTTTTCTATGTAAAATGCCTGTCTATGGGTACCTTGACTTTAGCTCCCATAGCAAAAACGCAAATCAAAAATTAACTATAAAAAAAATCCGCCCTCCCTGTGAGTTCTCCATGACCACGTTCCATGTTGTGGAGGGAAAAAATACCGTATCCGTAGAAAATTGCAGTCACACCAACACCAAAAATAAAATGTACCTACAATAATTTATCATGATCATAAGGTTTAAATCGAACCCCCCTGATAAACTAAATCATAAACAAGATGATACATACTTGAGCCCACTCATAATCCATCAGTTCTTGTAGGCTCTTCCATGATGGGCTCGCAGAGAGCATAACCAATTCAAATACATTACCTATAGAAGTACCTACTATATAAGTAGGTATATAGCCATCACCACAGTAGGCACTGTAGGCAGGTTAAGTTGATGCATAAAAAGTAAAAAGGTGTCTGTACCGATACTGATACAGTAACCAACCAACCCACACATAAATCCTCACGTTACTTAAGCATGAATAAAAAATGTTAAATAGAAATATATATTTCAGGGCAAGATAGTCATCTTACCTCTAACTTATGTACATAACTTTTAGACGGGCTCACATACCAATAAAACTAACACCATAGATAGACCATAGCATGGCTTGGTGTTGGTACCATGACTGGCGTGCGTATGAACTGGAGAAAAGAAAAGTTATACATGCATCATCATAAGGGACAAGGATTGAAGAGAAGAAAAAAAAACTTTACAAGGAGGAAGGTCGTGTGAATAGAGGAAACCACAACGTAACATTGAGCATTGGATTTGGATTGCATTGAATTTCATTTTCATTGCATTATTATTACGAAACGACGATACTGTACTCACTCTGTACGATACCTTACTATGAAGATAGACTGCTACCCTGCAGTCTGGATCCCAGGGAGCCTTTCAGGAATGATGCCAGTATAGAAATGACCTTTTTTAAATGCTACAAACTATCTTATTTGTACTTTTTTGAAACTCGAATTTTAGGTTATGCTTTTTTCGAAAATGGGTCATTATGTATTTTTGAACTGTTCGAAACTTGAATTTTATGTTTTGCGGTTTTTGAAAATGGGTTACCGTGTATTTTTGAACTTTTTGAAACTTGAATTTTTGGCTTCGCTTTTTTTGAAAATGGGTCATTGTGTATTTATGAACCTTTTTGAAACTTGAATTTTATGTTTTGCTTTTTTTGAAAATGGCATGTTATACATTTTTTCATTTATGTTTTCTGAAACGTTATTACGCTACATTTTTGGTGTTTTTGAAAGCGCTTTTCTTCCTCAAATCCGATCTCATCAGTTTTGAAAGGCCCCTCTACAGTGTCTGCCTGTCTGTCTTTCTGTCAGTGTGCAGTGCACTTTCCTGTGTGCATCTTTATGTACCTATATATCTCCATATATATTACGTAATAACATCATACATGGAGTCTGTATCTGTATCTATGTATGTACTCCATGGATGTTATTGCGGATGCCGAACAATAAGTTTATAGGAGGAGAGCAGAAGCAAGTTGAATCTTGAAGCTGTCAGATGAGACAAGGGAGGCATGGCCAAGCTCACTTTTCTTTTATTCCCATACTCCATGAAAGAGAGAGAGAGAGAGAGACAGACTCCAAGTATAAGTAGAAGTTAAAGTCGACGTTGGTTGGAAAACTTGAACAACGGAAGGGAATGAACGGTGGAATAAAACGGAACAAGTCGAAGTCGAATTGGAAAGAGTATTCTGTATAGAAGAAGATGAAGAAGAAGAAGAACCCGACCAAAGTTGGAAAAGTTTTTCTCTCTCCGTCCTCGTCCTCGTCTCTCCAACACATTTAATACAATGTATCATGTTTTACATCACATCTCCTCCCGTTAACGTTACTCTCCTACATATGATGCATTTAATTTCCTCCTTCACACAGAACACCGAGAATCTCTACGGACACCATCATCATATTATGTATGTGCCTACCTACATTATTGCATTGGACTGGATTGTACAGGCCCCGTATATTTATTACATGTCGCAATGTCTATTCTCAATTTACAAGTATCAGTCCATATACTACCTAGGCTATGTATGGATGGCCCCGTCATGGTGAACATCTTGTGAGATTCCCAGGTATTTCATTATTGTATCAAACTTATGGGACATGGGCCTCAAGAAGTTCCCTGCCTCCTGTCCTGACAGAGTGCATCGTATACCATACTGGGTAAAAGTACTTGTGATTCTGTTTCTGACGATTTTCAAGTTGAATTTAATAGAATGTAACTCTATCTGTATCTATGTATACCCAGCTAGTATCTCAAAGTCGAAGTTTCTGTCGCCTTTTAGTGTATATAAACTCGAAACCAAGGCAAGGGCTGAAATATAATAATGTGCACAGATCTTTTAACCATAATGATATAGCTATGGTAGCTGAGCCATAATGGTTTGGTAGATCTTTTGGTATTACATCTTTGACCACCGTCACACCATCGTATTTTGTGTCAGTAGGAATTTCAAAGAGGATGAGTCTAGACTCCTGATGCTGGCATCCCGATTTATTCACTTTCAAGCATATTTCATTCCAATGATTGAATTAGCTTACATTATCTATCTGTATCACACTTTTAACCTCATCCTATCAGGCTATTATACTTTGGTATTTTCCCTAATGGCTTCTTCTTCTTCTTCTTCCCATCTTCTAGATCCATCCTGCACGCTCTGTCTACCACATAATGTAATATGTGGCTACCTACCTTTGGAGCCTCTGAAGCTGGAGCTACTCTTTACGTCTTTACTTCTTCCCTTTTTTAACTAGTCACTTTTCAATAATAATTGATTTTTTACAGCTTCTACTCTTTTACCCTTGCTTGCAGTGCGGTGGAACTCCATGGTTCGGCCGTTCTTCGGCGTCACTTTAACAATAACAAGTAGAGATACCTGCATGCCTACAACAACTCTCGAAATTACCTTCGAAGATATTTCGATTTGGAAGCAATCTTTTCTGGAGCTACATAGGTAGGTACTTTGGAACTGGCTTGGTCTGAAGTACATCAAAAATTCATCCTTTTGGGTATGCACACAGTATAGCATAGGTCATAGGTTACATACTTGCGTATGTGAAATGATAAGAAGCTTGTTAAAGATTGCTACTGTTCCATTTCCAGAATTCCAGATACACCAAAATCAAATGTAGGCTCCTATGTGGATTATACTATTTTCTTCAACCTGCTCACTTGCACTGATCAACGCAAAGAGATTATTATGTTTGTTATTGTCGGTACAAAATACACAAAATACACAGAAGATACGAACTACGTAGGACCCTATACGTATGTCATTCAATATTAATAGGTATCTACTACTCGGCTATCACCAAATGACCGAATCAATAGAGTAGTATCACATTGACCCCAATGATGGGAGCTGTTAGACGGTGACGGTACCCTTCGTATATTACTGGTGATCTACATATCGTCAGTGTAACTGCAAAGTGAACTATAATTTACTGGACTGAGCTGAGGTCACTTTGCATTCGCAATCGCACTCACGCTCTGTCTAAGGGAATCTGATCTGACACTGATCATGATCGTGATCGTGAGACCACGTAAGGTTGTGATTTGT
The DNA here is from genome assembly GCA_034695205.1 of Dicyrtoma fusca. Classification (NCBI taxonomy): domain Eukaryota; kingdom Metazoa; phylum Arthropoda; class Collembola; order Symphypleona; family Dicyrtomidae; genus Dicyrtoma; species Dicyrtoma fusca. Next base: position 48,072 of record JAQFZC010000143.1, on the reverse strand, counting down.
GATTATTGTAGGACTGTAGGTAGTAGCTATATGTTTCTAGTTTAGGGTCCGCTACATTTGCATTGCATTGTATCATCGTAGAAAAATATGTATAATATAATCCCAGATCCCAATCCAATACTAGTAGCCAACCAAATTGTAAAAATAAGTAGTGACAGGAGACATTAAGCCCAAGTCAAGACTGAAGAAGCTAAAGATGAGGAAGCTCATACGGTTCCCTCCATACATTCTTAGCCTTTAAAAGTAAAACCATAATAATATCCGTAAGATATGTAGGTACTGCATATAAACCACCAAAAAGGCAAAGTCACTTAAAGTCAAAGTACCTACCTACCTGATCTACTAGTAGGTCTGCTCTATAGATTCAGATGCACTTTACCTAGGTAGGTACCTACATTGGTATGTAAAATTGACTTGACCTGGTAGGTATGTAACTTGGCAACTACATATTATACAGATTATCAGTAAATACATACTTTAGGTGCATTTCTGCATTCACTCTGCACCGCACAAGATAAATGAGACCTGAAATATTGATGCACACCTACAGTCTAGCTAACTAAAAGAGGCTCAAGCTGCTACTGAAGTGTAAAAAGGAAGTAGTGAGCATTACGATGGCTACATAACAATAAGAAATTACCTGTGTATCTTATCTCTAATGTGATACTGCTCAACTGGAAACTGGAAGAGAGCAATTGAATTCATCCTGGAGCTCTAGCTCTGGAGAGAGAGAGATCGAGTGAGTTTGAGTTCCTTTCTTACGAAGGAAGAAGCACATGAAAGGCAGGCCTGTGCACATTGCATTCATTGTGTACACTGGAAGGAGATAATAAGCTTGAAGGAACCGTGGTTAGCTTCCCTTTAATGCTTAGTGCTTTTTTTTTGAGAATACGAATTACCAACAGAATTATGTGTACAGGTTTTTGGCTATGGCCTATGCTATGCTATGCTCTACTACTATTCCAGATGAGATAGGGCATAGGGTCCAAAGATTCCTTTAGCGTAGTTGTAGGATACATAAATGCTGGATGTATCATTTATATGAGAGCTTTTGCTTTGGTGGAATAGAATTTAAGCTCAAGTTGCGCCATGCATTCTGAAGAGAGCTTGAAGACAGCCTGCGGAGAATCTTGAGTCAGTTGGCCCGTAGAGTTTGAAGGGGGAAGATGTTGTTGGTCTGCGCTCTGCTCCCAGATCATCTCCGGTGGGTCTGTATTCTGTAATTCAGTAAAAAGTGCATCAGAGAGACAGATACAGAAAAAGTTTAATATAAAATACTCTGTAAACCGTTACCGTACCCACTACACCTACCAGCCAGTTACTTACCAGCTTGATACAGACCATAATTATTCGTTAAGTTTAAAAGTTGGACGGTTTAATGGCTAATAAATCCTCAAAGTGGTTGTTAGTGTAATTTTTGGAAGCACGCTCCCATCTCCCACTTCCCCACATCCCAAGGAAATAATTGTAGCAGTTGAGGCACGTTCCAGGCTTCCAGGACGTTCGCAGAGTGATTCTTACAGTTTATTTGGCTTTGGGTAAGTATTTAAGTAAATAGATGCAAAATACTTACAAGATATAAAATGCTGGGATACAGAGGTAGACTGTCAACTGTTTGCTAGTTGTTGGTTATTAGTCAATTTAAAACTACCTATGTTGTATGTTGTTTGGTGTGTTTTACAATTAAATTGTGAATTGTAAATTTTAAAAAAAATACAATTTACAAAATTATGACTTTCAACTTTTGACAGTAGCATTGCCATTAGTTGTTAGTGGTCGAAATTACTTTTGACTTGACTTTTGTGACTGTTTGTTATTGTCAATTGACGAGGAGTCTTGTCACTGCTATATTTACTGTCTACTTACACGCAGAGATGTGTGTTAAGATAAAAAGGATAAGAGTCGAGATAAAGATGTGCGGTGGTAGTGTAAGGACATAATTATGAAGGTAGGTACTTATGTTGTTTGTTTTGTGTTTGTTTGTAGGTACGTACGTACATCGGCCTTTGTCACTCCTGATTGTTCAAAATGAACCAAAGAACTACCAACATTGAAGATTGAAAATGAAATCATGAAATCACGCTCCCAAACACCCAAGAACGCCGAAAATAATTTTTCAAGTGATACTTGAAGCTGATTTTTATTTACTCCCAAGTGTTTTCCTTTTTTTACTTTCAACTTTCAACTTACCGGACCGGACGGGAAGAGATTGAAGAGAAGAGAGTTGAGAGAGAGAGAGTTCTGTGGAAATTACGTAATATGTAGTAGTTTCAGTTTTGTTAGTAGTTTTTGGTCCTTTTTGTGTGTATCTGTTATATTATCTGAAAGAAGTTGAAACTTTGTCGAATTTCCTGGCCCTATGGTCGCCGTCTTATGTAGTTTTGGTCTATAACTGTGCTGTGCCGTTCTGCCGTTCGTTGCATTATACTTGTCTCAAAGAAAAATCTTGTTTTCCTGTTCAACATTCAATATTGACGTTAGTAGGAAACCAAAGTCAGCAAGCGGCCAGCTACTATTTACTTTGGTAGATAAAAATGACGTAAAAAGGACGGTGGGAAGGAAGGAAAGAGAGAGACTCAAAGGCATTAAATATTATTATTGTTGTCGCAATCGTTATTGTCCTCGTTTAGGAAAAATAAAATACGTGCAAGTGGTTCATAGTGCAGTGGTCCGTCGAAGAAGCCCAATACATATGTGATCACTTCTCTCCTTAATTCTTTTTTTTTCGTTTCTCTCCGGGTTCCAACTTTGATTGCCGTAAGTGGAACCTCAAAAAAGATTTTCATTATTGTGTCTTGCGGGTTGAACTATCTGTAGTATCAACATCAACACTGAAAGTAAAAACTATAATAATAACAGGTAGTGTTTTGTACGTTCGTTTATCTACCACAGGAACATGGATGGGGGGATACATCTGTGGCCACAACATGAAAATCAAGTAAAAGTAATAAGTGACGACGAGGTGAGCCAGTCCAAGTTGAAATTCGAAGTCAGAAGTTGTATCAACTATCAACTACTATGCCACTATCTCCGAAGTAGTGGGAAGGCTTCAGCAATTTTGTGTGTACAGCACTAGTGACTTTTTAAGAGCTTTTTAAGATGTTCAACTTGAGCCATGTTGTGAAGAAAATCAAGATTTTGTCCCTGTGAGTTTAAATTTTTATTTTGGAAAAAAAAAGCAGTGAAAACCTCTCCAGGTCCACTACACATCCTACATCGAACATGGTACTTCCATGAGGTGCATTCTCCGAGTGAAGAAGGAGGCTCAAGTGGATGGAAATGGAACGTGAAGATCCACATCATTTACGAGGAACCTGCTGCTCCTGCCATGAACCACAGATAAAAGTCAACTAGTGGACAATAAGCCATTCAAGTGTGGAATTTTTATAGTGGGGGACACCACAGGTGACTAATCGTAAGTTTTTTGGTACAAAAGACCCAGATCCTCTCCCTGCAAACTATGTGTCTGTCGTATGTATTCATATTATCAAGGATGTATTATCATTTGCTCCGAAATGACCGAGGATGAGACACAGACCGTTGACCATCATTTTCTGATATGACAGTTGTACTTGTACCAGTTGACCATTGTCAGTGTAGAAATTATTTTTTGTAGGTACTTTTGAATTATTTCTACAGCTCTCTAAATAATGTCCCCTACAGTTTTTTCCACTGTCAACCACAATTTCCATGTACGTATTACACTGGCTCGCATGTGAAGATGCATCCTAAACTAAGTGAAACAATGGCATACTACTAGGATGCTAAAGTTGAAGAAAGAAGAAATGGATTTAAAAGGAAGGGATGCCCTCAGGTACTGGCTGGTACTACTGGTACTGGTCTGTCACCAAATAGCAGCCTTCAAAGTTGTAACCGGTCCGGGTCCAGGCTCCAGTTGCATTCGCCGAACGGTGACTGGGAACGAGTCCCTTCCCAGCTCAAGTGCTAGTGGTACCATGAAAGTATTAACTAATCATAAACTTCCGTCCTCCTCTTTGCCATCATCATGGATTTCTTATGACTGTCAAGTTCGAACTTTGAATGTTGACTTTGTCAATGAAAGTTTGCACGTGGAGCGTGAGGACCTGGAGCGAACTTCATCGGTTCGAATACAGTGCAATGATAAACTATTGTTTGAGAGTTTTCTCACCTCGAACCAAACTTTGTTTCGTCTTGTAAATGTCCGTCAAGTTGAAATTGAATCATGTAAGATTCGTCGACTTCTTCCGCATCTGTGGGTCAACTTAAATTCCCTCAAAAGTTTGTCCATTCAGTCAAAAAATGGCCATTGGTCCAGCTCTGTCAGTTTAGAAATAGACCGTGGAGCTTTTGACAGTGGTTTGGGCCGACTGGAGATCTTGGACTTAAGTGACAACAACATTTGGACGGTGCCAGAGAATATTTTTTGTTCCCTCAAATCTCTCTTGTCATTAAACATGAGTCGGAATCGCCTCACTGAACTGGATGAATTAAATTCTTATGATGAGCAGAGGCAGAATCGGAGTCGAATCAGTTCCGTGGAGGAGTACTGTGCACTGAAGCTTCAAAGTGTAGACTTGTCCTTTAATGCTCTCCGTCAAGTGAGTCACATCAGTCTGAGATGGAAGCAAGTGAGTGAGTTGAGACTACAAAATAATTTAATTGAACAAATTGAGGACTCTGCCTTCACTCAGCTGAGACAGCTGAAGCTTGTTAATTTATCGTCGAATCGTCTCGTGGCCCTTCCACCTTCCATCTTCAAATTTAATGGGAATCTCCGAGAAATCTATCTTGCGAATAATTCCATGTCCGCTCTGGCTCCGGCTGTTTTTGCTCGACTGGATCAACTCCTTCTTCTGGACTTGACAAGAAATACACTGACGAGTCAATGGATTCGGGAAAAAATGTTTCATGGACTTCTCCGTCTGGTTGCTCTCCGACTCTCCTTCAATCAACTCAGTTATGTGGACGGTTCTATCTTTCGTGATTTGATCAGTCTTGAAGTACTCCATTTGGATAATAACCGAATTGAAACTATAAGCCCTGGGGCATTCCTCACAATGGTCAAACTTCGAGCTCTTGACTTGTCCCATAATCGACTTGCCTCGATGGACTCTCGGCTATTTACCAACTTGATTGCTCTACGGCAGTTGTATTTGGATCATAATAAGATTCGACAAATGCAAGATGATGCCTTAAAAAATTGTTCCAGCTTGCAGGTACGCCCACTTTTTTTTGTTCATTTTACAGACGCACGGAATAGTATGTATATGCCTGCCTATCTTACCTACCTACCTACATAAAATATATGCACTATTCACCTACTTGCTATACATGTCAATTTGTACAGTATGCAATCATATTATTACACTCTGATTACACAAACAATTTCACTTTTTTTTTCTGTCCGAACCATTCTTTATTTATTTAGTTCATGTAGGTATGCAAAATGGGATGGTTTAGTGGCGAGATCTCTAGAAAAGCTATAACCCTACCCTTTGTTTAAAAGATAGCAAACTACAATGAAAATACCTAATCGTAGGCTCTATCAGATTTGCTTTATTCTGAATTATACCTATGCTAGCTACATACATGAACTAATACCTTTTAGATCACTGGTGTCGCCCTAAATCTTGTATGTATGTTGTATTTAGGTAAACGAATTAAGAATGCATTTTAATACACTCTTAGCTGAGCTAATTAATTAGAACCTATTTTTTTTTTGGAATTGGCTTCCAATAGGATTTAGGTCTGGCTGGAAATTTATTACAAGAAGTGCCTGTTGCTCTCCGAAGTGGTTTAAGTGTCCTCCGCTCATTGGACCTGGGAGAGAATCGGATATTTCAAGTGACAAATGAATCCTTTTATGGGCTGGGTCAACTTTATGGTCTTCGAATGGTAGACAACCGTCTCACTGAGCTTCCCTCCGGCTTTTGTGATCCTCTGAAAAAATTAAGAGTTCTCAATTTTGCACAAAATCGTCTCAATAAAATTTCATCTACGGCTCTAATCTCATGTCCAGAATTACGAGCACTCCGTTTAGATACGAATGTCTTGGAAGAACTACCCATCGCGTTGACGCCTCAGCTTCCCTCGCTCCTCTGGCTGAATGTAAGTGAGAACCGGCTTCGTAATGTTGATTACAGTCGAATCCCACCCACGATAGAATGGCTTGATTTGAGTCATAATTCCCTGGAAACTTTTGGTGGCTCTAGTAGTGGTCATAACAGTACTCCACGGGGTCGTCCCATATCATCTGGTCTTCGAGTTTTAGACTTGTCTTATAACAATTTGACGCAGTTGGACATGAGTATGGTGGTGGGGACGTTGGAAACGATTCGAGTGAACTACAATAAATTGAAAAGTGTCGCCCAAGACACTTTCATCCGCTCAATTCGTCTCCGGAGAGTTGAATTAGTTAGTAACCAATTGGAAAGTCTACCATTGACCGCTCTCAAGTTACCCGGATTGGGGATTAGTCGGAGCCCCAGTGGTACTACTTCTACTTCTAGTTTTAGTAACATGCTGAGCCCAGCAGGTCGCCGTCCAGCGTCTGCGGCAGTCGTAACGGCACCGCTTCCAGAGTTCTATATAGGTGGAAATCCATTCATTTGTGACTGCTCCATGGAGTGGTTAATGCGTGTCAATCAACACTCGGTAACGCTCGGCGGGCAGTTTCCGCGGATCGTGGACCTGGACGCCATATCCTGCATTGCAACGACATTCCTTCATGCCAATGGCAATAGAAACGAGAAGACAAATAGCAAACGAATAATTCCCCTTGGGGTAGCTCAGCCAGACAATTTCCTTTGTTCCTACAAATCTCATTGCGGCTCTAATTGTCATTGCTGTGACTTTGATGCATGTGACTGTGCCATGAAATGTCCAGACAATTGCACGTGTTTTCATGACCTGAGCTGGTCGCGAAATATTGTTGACTGCTCCCGGAATATAGAGCAGGGCGGTGGGAATGAGAGTGAGATTCCCCTGTCACACAAGAATGGAGACCTTCCCATGAAACTACCCATGAACTCCACCGAAATCTATTTAGACGGCAATCATCTCCCCGTACTCGCCAGTCACATCTTCATTGGGAAGCGGAATTTACGAGTTCTCTACCTGAATGATAGTAGAATTGAAGTGATTCAGAATAAGACATTCAATGGACTGAAATCCTTGGAGATTTTAAGGCTTGAGAAGAATCTTCTCACGGAACTTCATGGTTACGAATTTGCTGATTTGGAGAATTTGCGTGAACTCTACCTGCAGAATAATTTGCTAGGATTTATTGCTCCTGACACGTTCTCGCCTCTCAAGTTTCTTCAACAACTCCGACTGGATGGTAATCTCCTCGTTTCCTTCCCCATTTGGGAAGGACTCCGAAGTAATGGGAGACTGAATAGACTGATGCTATCGGGGAACCCGTGGTCCTGTGACTGTGAATTTATCATTCCCTTCCGCACTTGGGTTACGTCAACTTCCCGCTCGTCTTCTTCTGCTCCTTCTCCTCCCCTCACCAGTGCTGTCTTTGTGACGACGGACTTTGCTCAGGCCCACTGCCACAGTAGCAGCAGTCAGAATAATTCCCTTTTAAGTCCCACTCTCAACACTCTCTGTCCCTCCGTAAGTGATACAAATGTAAACTATAATAGTGATGATAATCAAATAATTCGACTAGCGACCGCACATATGAATCCCCATGACATACCTTTGCCTCCGAATAATCATATTTCCCCTTTGCGGGGAACTCCAGGGAAGATAAGTGTGAGTAATCTATTGCCGTCACCTTTGGACGGGCTTCGTGCTGCCTCTTCTCCGGGTAGGAATGGCAGTGGCGGACTGGAACTTCTCTGGACGCTAGTGCTCACTTCCGTTGCTCTTCTCATGCTCATCTTAGTCGTCCTTCTTATTTTCCGCAAGGAGATTTATTACCGACTCAATGACAGATTGAATCCCTTTTGCTACGGCGGCGGCTGGTGCTGTGCTGAAGACTTGTTTTTCGACAACAGTCGTGGATGCTCTTGTGAAGTTGGCAATCATGGTACGGGTACGAGTACGACCCGGAGTGGCACTTGTGTTGAAGCGCGAGAACATGGTGGTAGTGGTGGTGGTGGTGGTAGTGGCAGCGGAGGCCTTGGAAGAATAACAAGAAATAGTAAAAAATGTTGCCGATCCCAGGCTGATGACTGTGAAAAACTTTTCGACGCCTACTTCCTTTACAGTAAACGAGATGAGGAGTTGTTGGTACAAAAAATCGTTCCGGAATTGGAGCATCGGGAGGAAAACTTTTTCCGCCTTTGTTTGCACTACCGAGACTTGTGTCTGACTCCAATGAATCCATGGAATAGTGAGATGGTTCATGGGGCATGTGATGCGAGTAAACGTGTCGTTCTGGTTCTCTCCCGGACTTTTTTGTACTCTGAGTGGACTAACATGGACTTTCGTGCCACTATTCAATCCGTCATTAGTCGTCACCATAAGAGATTTATTCTGATTCTTTTACCGTCTTTGAACGAGCAGTCTTGGACTAGTTTCACGAGCTCAATGTGTCCAGATCTAAAGGGACCCGCTTTAGCATCTCTAAAAAATTCTCTTCTCGAGTGGACCGACGTTAACTTTTGGTCCAAGTTTAAACTTTTCCTTCCTCCTCCCACTGTCCGACCCAGTATCCTCACTCTTCAGCGTCGCCGTCATCCTCCAGATCTTCCTTACATCACCAGCTGTAACCATAGTAATTTCACACCCAATCTTAACTTCAGTATGTCTTTTCAACAACAGCAGTCACATCAGATTCCCGACTTCAAAAACATCCATGAAATCATGAAGTATCAACAACAGCAGCAGCAGCAACAACAACAACAACACCAGCAGCGGAATTCCCTTTCTCCACTAACTACTATCGTTGGAAATAAAAATTCTCAGCTTGTTCCGTCATCGAGAAATGTATGTATTTCAAGTGATACAGAGTCAGTTCCAGCTCCAGCTCCGCCGCCTCCCATACCAAAACACTCCAATTCCACTTTGCCTCCTTGTACTCCGCTGGTAGACGGAATTCCCACTGGACTACCTCGACCAGAGCCGGGAGTGGAGCGATTCGAAGGAGACCTTCTGCCGGAGCAGTCAGCAGCGCTAACCGCAAGCATCATTTCGCATTCAAAGAATCCACTATGCTATCCTTTGCCAAATGCACCTATTTGTACGCGAACAACGACCCATGGTCATACGCCCGGACCAGACAGTTCTGACTCGAGTACGAGTAAAAGTAATGTCCCACCCCCACCCCTCCCTCAACGACATGGAAATAAAACCACATTGGAAAATTTTCACGAGACCCAAGTGACTCTGACCAAAACCGACGAGACCGAGTTTCATCATCATCACCATCCTTCCCATCTCAGTCAAAGAACTCACCAGCAGAACCAACCGCAAAATTTGCAATCTACACACTCGCCCTCCACTTCCCATCACATGACATCATCAATTCCCGACTCCAACTCCTTTGGTTTAAATGTAAATTCCAATTTAAATTCTAATAGTAGGATTTTACACGAGGATGAGAGCCATCATTCGTCGACCGAGCATTTTTATACAACACTCCTTGAGAAGACGAGTCCGCCGCCACCACCAACAACGCATCAGCAGCAGCCTCATGACAGTCATGGTGTCAACTCCAGCATCGGAGTCGTTTCATCTGCAGAGCAGGCCGTCAGTCATTCTAACGGAGCGCAGAGAAACAATGTGACGGGTGGCACTAGTGATGTGAGCAAATCAGTTGATAATTCTAATGTTTTGCACGAATCTCCCCGTCATCAAACTCATCAGTGTCATCCTAATCAGCCATTTCTGACGAATCACGCTTCTACCCCCTGTACTACCACCACCAGTAGTCAACCCACAAGGAACAATAAGAGCACAAGTAAAAGTAAGAACCAGAAGAATAACTTGAGTTATCATAATTCTCCTGAGGCCAGAAGCAATTCTCATCCAGAAAATAATACTGTTGATAGTGGCAGTGGTGGCAATCCTCATGGAATGTCGGGTGGTAGTGGAAGCAATAGTAGTAGCAATAGTTGGTCTGGGTCAGAAAATGCTAAGCAGATGAATGACTCAACAATAAATTCAAGTGATCAAAATCATTTCATCCACAACGAGACGCTCAGTAGTAATAAGCAACCGCCTCTCAATGGGCCTGGTCCGGGCCCCATGTACTTTGTCTGATGTCTGACTGTTTCTCTTTTGAGTACTCATTTATTTTATTATTTCCCTTCTAGACAATCGCTCTTGTTGATGATTGTTGTTGTTTCATCCTTTAATCTTCAGTAATTACTTAGGCTCTATACCTAGTGAAAAGATATTACTATTGAATATTGCTATGGTCTATTTTTTAAACAACAGCTATGACATTGATTGAATGTCAAGTTTTGCCTGTCTTTTTCTGTATTTACAATTTATAACAAGGAGCGGACAGTAGGGCTCTCCGGCTTGGCTGGTTGCTGCTCTATAAATTTAAACTTAAGACTGATCAAAAAAATTTAAAGCTTTAAGAAATGTGTACACTGTATAGTATGTAGGTATCTCGCGTTCTTAGTACTTATTCAAATAGTATCTATATTATATACATACAATATTTAGTCCATAGAATAGTAGATAATACACATAATATAATTATAGCTTTACTCGTATCTCGTTAAATTTGTAAAGTGTGTAATTATTCAGATTATTTTAATGGTCAGGAAAATGATTCTATGCATGGTGATTTACTAATTGGCGTGTGTGTGTGTGCCTGTGTTAATGGATGGAAAAGGGAATAGTGCCAAGAAAAATTCAGTTGCGCTTTGACTCTTCTACCTTAAAACTACCAAACAATTAATTTATAGGGAGAAACGTATGTTTCATGACTTTAGTGCAAGTACACTAGTATTCTAGTATAATTAACAATTTGTTTTGCAAATACCTTGCAAATTTTTCTAGAGAAAAACACACATTTTTAAAGTTAATAGTATAAATATGTACCTCTGTACTTTGTACACCTACTAAAACTTGTACTGTCTTGCGTTTCATGATTATGATTATACTTTTGTGCAAGGATAATTGAAATTAATGGCTGACTTGGTGTGTTGTGTGCACAGAGTTGATGTCAAGTGTCAATTATGATGACCCTATCTGTCTAGTCAATTGAGTGGAAAAAAACATGTTTGTTCACAATATTGTATGTCTATAAAACACGCCATAGAATCGTCATAATTGTCTAGACCCGGACTAGTGAACTGCAGAGCACACAGTACAGTGGAATAAATGAGGGGAAAATTGATTACCCCGTCTCATCACATCTCGTCACGTCACCACAAAATCTAACAACCGAACTAGGTACATATGGACAAACTACATCCACAACTACTGAAATGGCAACGGCAACAATACCTCATGCTTCTGTGAAAAATATTACTCCTTCAACAATACATATATAATATGTAAAAATCCACTCTTGTTCATCGGAAGTTCGTGCTGGAATCATCTTCTTCTTGTCATGTTTATCGATCAGTGAGAGAAGAGAAGAACAGTCCAACCAAGCAATCCTCTGTATAAAAAGGAAAAGCAAAAATTTTCTTGAAGAATTACACTGGATTACCACCACTACCACTGCCAGTAATAAAGTGCATAAAGTATGGAAAAAAGTTGAATTCAAAAACAAGAAAAAAAAACCAAGACGAAGAAGGTGTGCCTCAGAAAAGTAATCAAATGGTTGTAGTTAAACAATTACTCGACTCCGTACTTATACTTGTAGATTGTAGACACTTACACTTTTTACTTTTTACAGCTCGTACCCTAGCTTAACTATATATCTGTCTACCTATATCTATATACCTATATCTAACAACCAACATACAAAGTGGTAATGACATGAGGGGCATTTGATTTTCATGGTTTCCCAAGTAAATGGTAAAGCAAACAGTATTCCACGAAACTTCACAACATGTGAGAGCCTTTGTTTCTTTTTTTTTCAACTTTGCTCTTGACGTAAAAATATACAATATTACAATTCGTAGGATTAAAGGATTGATACGGATGATCAATTTAAGTTCGAATCTATAGTCCGGTGACTCGAATTCCCATGAAAAACCTTGTAAGTGATGAACATAACGCTCCTTTCTATCTCTTTTCCAAGGATTAATTGAACCATGCTCTCTGGTCTCTGGTCTAATCGTAAGCTCTGTGAAAATCATGTTAATTTTGTGTCAAGAAAATACTCGTAAAATGAAATGTATAGCAAAAAAGGCAGCATAAAAATGTATCTACGAGAGTTTTTAGCTTGTACAGTGAACTATAGGTACCTTATACTCATATCCCTTGTATTCTTGTATAGGACAGGGGGCTTGCTAAAAGTTATGTCGGGAATGTACTAATAAAGAATATATTTGAGAACGCTGCTGCTGTTATGACGTTCCGTTAAGATTAGGATGAGTGTACTGACAAGTGAGCGTGAAAATCGTTAGTTGTAATATAGTTAATGTAATGTGAAAGAAGGTTGTTTTGTATTCCATGGAGGAAATATATTATTGTGTAGATTTGAGATAGAAGAGAAAATGAAAATAATGATCTGCGAGAAGTTCAATACCTGTAATTTGTCTACCTATCTGATCGTTAAATAAAGTCGCCTAACTTGCTATTAAATAAACAACTCGTCTGTCTACCTTCAACCTAACCTAAACCTACCCACCTCACCAACCTACCTACCTACCTCACTTAAAACTCTCATTCTGGATTTCTCAGCTCACTTTCCGTTCCTCACTTTCGTCAGCTCGTCTGGTTCTTCTCTGTCTCGTCCTGGATAACGATAAGACTTTAAGAAAGTAGCCTGCAATGCCAGAATACATAAATATGTACGTACATAACTACACTTTTACTATACAGTACTGGACGTAATATTATTTTATTATGTTATGAGCCTAGTTTGGTTTGGTTTGGTTTGGAGTTTGGATGCTCATGTAGCTTTTATTTAACGCTAAACTAAACGGCAAACGGGGAGTATCTCATTTCCCTATCTAGATGTTGTGTAGCTACAACCTGAGGATTTTTTTCCCTTCCCTTTGGAATTGTCTATTAAACTGTATATGGAAGTATCAAAGCATAAAGTTTAGTAATGATGCATTAACTATGCATCATCATTTATGTAAGTGTGTATGCAATGTACCTAAATGAACCTGGCATTCTCAGCTCTGGCTTTGTAGCACATAGCATAGCACTGCACTGTGTGTTGCAAGTGGCAAAATGACGGTAACGTTGTTCCTGTTACCAACTTTTGATAACTGCATATTTATATGTATGGAGGCAGGTACCAACGATTATTATGGAGTGTAACTCATACACAAAATTGCATGGCGTGATTGCATCATTACAGGGCTACAGTCTTCTACGGCAAGCACGAATACCAACACGTTTCTCCATACATTTCGGCATTCGGATTCTTCTGGACCTGGAACATGGGATTGGTGAACATTTAGTATCTCTAAGAGTGCAGTGGTAAACTATTATAAATGTTTATGTCTATCAATTTGCTTATTGGTTAAATATTTTTAGTTTTTTTTAAACATTAAATTTATTTTCAAAAACGATCGATTCCTTATTAGCTTCTCACCCACATTTTCCACGAAACCCACTGACATGACAGTAGATGCCTTGGTCTAACTATTGCATCGTAAAAAAAGGGATTTCAGTTTCAATTTTGTAATTCCAAGTCCATTCCTGTCTCTGATGATTAGCTACAGTCAAAAAGGGGAGCTAAAAAGAAGTTAGTGTAATTAATAAAGAAAACAAATACATTCATCATCATCATCATCATCATCACACATGAGTCTACCTGCATAATTAATAAAGCTTTAACGAAATTGAATGTTCATGTTCATGGACATTATTCTACAATAATGCCAATAGTACACTGTACAGTTTGTGTGTGAACATCTTCTGTTTACCCTGAAATTGAAAACGATAAAAAGGGCGGATATTTCAGAATGTCAGCTCAATGTTTCCTTACTTCTTCTCGTCCTTCCATAAATTCCATTACCATACCAATTTTGCTGACAGTGACATTTGACAATAGCCACTTTGACATCCAGCACAATATTATTGTCACTGTCAGTCGTCATTTGAGTGCACATATGTACGTATGTACAACCTACCTAATGTACAGGCGAATCCAAATTACCGTTTTGCATGCCCAAGCCCAAACCAACTATCATTGTTTACCTACTTTCTCAAAGGCTTTTAACAATTCATGGTGTACTGTACTGCAGGTACAACTATAACTGGGTACATTTTGACAGTAAATATGTTTTTGGCTTCTACATAACTGAATTAAATATTCAATTTTAGCTCAACCAATTTAATTTTACAGATAACTTCAGGTATTTACATGTTCTACTGTTCTACTACTATAACTATAGATATTATAGGTACACCCTTTTGCTATTTTATTTTACCTCTGGCAAATTGTAAGGATACGCTCTTGGCTCTTGTACATACTTAAGTAGCCTAGTACAGGCTGTAATTGTAAGATTCAACGGAACGTTGCAAATAAAAGGCGTATGGCGTCTTGAACTTGGAAAGTACATGGTATTAGAGAAGGAGGGGGCGTTTGGACAGCGTCACATTTGCAAGTTCCCTATAAACTACCGAAATTCCAAGACCACCTACAAGCCTTATGCACCCACAGGAACAAAAACAGTGAAACAGAGTAGGTACCTATATAATTAGGTATGTAGGCACATAATAAAATAATCTATTCAGCTGTGCATACCTAGGAGCATTTCTTCCTGCCTAAAAAATAGATCCGCCTATTTACATTCCACGAATAATAAATGGGGGGTAGACGTCGGAGACAGCATATTATACGCGTAATGAACGTAAATTAAAGATTTAACATTTTTTGGCAACGTTTCCATTAAAACATACAAATCACTTCAAGCTCGACAGTAACGTATGTAGGATGTAAGTAGGTATGTACAGATTCAAACAGAAATACAAGCTAGGTTTAGTGACTGTTATAAGTAGTGTGCACACGTTAAAACGGAAACCTGAGACGTACTAAATAAACTATGGCGCTACAGCCATACGCGCTTTCAGTTTTTGAAGAGAGCCTTTGAAAAATTGAAAGATCAACGTTCTTTGTTCACTCCAAGTTTAAACGAAAGAACAACTTGAGCCGTAGTCCGTAGTTTACAATGCCCCCGTAGACCCTCACAGTCAGTACTGACAAAACTTATTGAATCGAGTTTGCAAATATTTGCCTTTCTTAATGTACCTACCAACAATCAACAATGAAATGGTTGAAGCCTCTTTATATATACCTACGTACGTACTGTAAATCTTTGTCTCTCTGTGAATTCTAAAATAATTACACTCCAGAACCGGCTGCCTCTATCAACTCCATACTTAGTGTACCTACCTGTTGTGTGTAAAACAAGTACCTACCTACTAGTACTTTCATCATTTATTCAATTGGCATCCTATAGAAATAATAGTAATAACAATGATACCTTGTTAACATTTCATAATAAGCTGCAAATTTCCACTCAACTATGTTGCATCCTAATCATCACCACTGTAGCACTGTTGACGCCACAGAACAAACGTTGGTTATAAACAAGCCGTTTTTTGTTTTTAGTTTAGCTCACTTTTACACGCTGGCCCTGGCCCTGGCCATGTCTGCTGCTGCTATGTTTAGGTATCAGAATAGTGGGTACGGTTTATTACTGTATAGGCTGCTGATTTTATTCTAAACTTGAATGAATTCAGAATTTATAATGACAGAAAGTAAAAAGAACTAACTTACGACTCTGAGAAGGTATACATTACAAGTTCTCTGCTATCGTTGTTAAACTTATTCACAGTCAACAGTCAGTGCAGGGGTAATTACGGGGAAAAGGAAGGATCACAAATTAAATAAGAAAAAACTAAGAGCTGTCATATATTTTTAAGTATGGTAATGTGTGTGAACAAGTAGTGAATAAATATTTTATATTTTAAACGTTTGCTAATAATATTTGCTCAATTTTTTTTCGCGTTGAGTCAATACTATAGTATAGGTAATATATATAGTTATTATCGGTGTGCTGCGACAGGTACTTGAGAGAATGGGCACCTTTGTAAAAACATCCAAGATAAATCAGAAGATAATACAAAGCCACTAACTAGTAAGCGTATGTACCTATGTAGTATATGAGCAACCGGTACCAAGTCGGAGGAATCAAAAATCATGCAGAATTTACTGTCAATGAGATAATATTTTGTGTGCAAACTTATGTAACCAGTAACTAATATACATAGGTAGGTACTTTATTACCTGCATACATGTAGCAAAAGCAAACGATACAAAAGTATTGCATATTCGCTGGTTAAGAGGCAAACTGGCGTGTATGCAATTCTGCTTTAAAAGCGATGTGACGTGTGAAAGCACTTATAAGAATACAAAGTAACGCGTATCCATAAAGCCTCGAAAAGCGCACACATTATTTTCCCATTTTTCGTAACATGTTCATAAAAACATATTTGTTTTTAATAAGGTAAAGAATAATTTTTGCCCTTTTTAAAAAGATAGAAAGCTTGATTTGTAGTTTTAAAGATAGGCAAAACCTTGATTTGCACTTTTTAAAACGGAAACCTTGATCTAAACTTTTTTAAAACACACAAAACACCTTGTTTTAAACTTTTTTTAAACATGAGAAACTTGATTTACCTTTTTTTAAAACATACAAACCTTGATGTGCCTCTTTTGAAAACATGCAATCCTTGATTTACACTTTCTCAAAACATGCAAAACCTTGATTTACACTAGTTTAAAACATGCAAAATGTTATTTACATGTTTTCAAAACATGCATTAGCTCCATTTACACTTTTCGAAAGTATGCAAAATGTTGATTTACACTTTTTCAAACTATGCAAAACCTGGATTTGCACCTTTTCAAACTGCAAACCCTCGATTTACACTTTTTCAACACATCACAAAGCGTTGATTTATACTTTCAAAACATGCAAAACCTGGACTTGCACCTTTTCAAAACATGCCAAACCGCGAATTACAATTCTTTCAAAGCATGTAAATAGTGCACGCACGTTATCTCCGTGTTACAAAAAAGTTAATTTCAGGCGTCTTTTTCACCTTTTACGGATAAACGTCATTTAGCACCTCAACCCATTTGCCTCCGTGTCCTTTAGCTTTTCAGCAATACTGGATACGCACACGCATTTCATTTTGCATCTTAAGGGGGTTATATGTACGTAACATTAGCTGTTAGCCGTGTTGTACCTTTTACCTTTGGTGCACATATCAGTTTGTCGGGCTGATTAGCAATGAATTATTATTGTGGTAGAAGAAAACACACAGTCTGGGTCATAATCATAATAATACTGGGGACGTGGATAGCCTTCGGTCCAAACTAATGATTGTGGACAGGAGGATGAATCAAATTCTAACTCCTACTGGCTTTTTTCGTAGAACTCATCCATTTCTACCGCCTCTGGTCACTGCACTGTACAAATCCATTGCCAGCCAAAATATTTCCCGGCTTTTATTCCTCCAACACTGACGGTAAGTAGTATAGGAGCGATAAAAGCCATAGTGACGGGGCAAAAGAGCCACGAGCCTGGAAGAAATACATAGTCAAAATGGAACACCCGCACAATAGTAAAATAGTACCAACCAGTCTACCAGTTTACCAGTAAACAGCCAAGAATGCTCGTCAGGCCTTTTAGAGTTGGACTTGGACTTGGACAAAACAGGTCTTGCCGTTTATTACTAAACCAGCTTTTATTCACTTTACTGCATACAAACACTGCACTAGAATATGTAATGGGCACAGAAATATTTTTTTCACTTAATTGCCAAAAAGGATGCTGCATTCAGCCCATATAGATTAGCTATACATATATAATTATATAATCACTCACAGTCCTATCATACTATCGTTATCGTATCGTACAACTTAAATATTTAAGTATTTCCAAGCACATAATTTCTTAAGTCATTAGAAGATTTTTTTTAAAGTATCCTCACGTTATTATTATTCACTCTCTCTCTCTCTCCCTCTCTCAGCTCTTGCCCTGTAATCATTCCGTAATTTTGTTCATTTTCTGTATACTCCCTTCAGCTGGGCAACGTCCCTAACCGAGGAAGCTAGATACATATATATATATATATGTATATATAGCTTAAATTCACAATTAACTCCTTCTGATACCTATTATACTTTTACTGCATAATACTTACATAATAAATTTTATTTGCACTGGCACTGCACTTTGCAGTAGTACCTACCTAATTATACTCTGCATTTCCAGAAAAACCCAGGCATCCTGTACAAGCTTAGAAGCATGCGTTAATGCTTATTTTTATTATACCCTTAAAAGCAGTTATGATTTGGAAATCGCATTATAATGGAATAATTATTGAAATTTCAAAATTAAATTAAGTAACACTATGTAATCTAGTATTATTTTATAACTGACAGAACTATAAACTGCTTCCATTCGGCATTCAAGTGTATGAGTGTATGTAACTACTAATTTAGAGCAGCTATCATTATTTTTTTTTCTGCTATAACTACATATAACTGATGAGAAATTATCTGTAGTTGTTAATTGAATTAAACGTAGGTAGGTAAGTTTTTCAAATCTTTTTCCTTCACTCATAGAACTACAACTACTACAAATCCAAATCAAACAATTCTACAAAACAACAATAGCACTTTAGATTCCCATGAATATTACAGATACAGATACAGAGCGAGTAGGACTCTGACTAGTGAGTTGATTTTGGTAAATGGAAATGGAAGAGTGAGAACTTCACCTCTGTGTTGTGTACACCGTCTTCCTTTGCATCATAAAAAAATATGATCCGGCAAACTGCTGACAGAAAGACGATGGTAAAGTATTAAGTATACTTACGCATTATTATATACTCTGGACTGGCTAGGTGCTAGAATTGCCGACTTGGACTTGGATGGACTTTCTAGTTTGTGTAATAGTGTAAGTTACTTACGATGAGTAAAACAAGGCCGACTCCATAAACAATTCAACAGGTTTTTGCTCTTCGATCTAAACTTCCAATTCCGATTCGAAACGCAACCAGGACGAAAACGTCATGTTACACTCTCATGTCTGATGATGGTTCTGTTCTGAATGTTCTGATGATGGTGAGTTGTAGGTATACATTATTCTATACCGTGCTGAGATGAGATGAAATGTTCATTGGCTTCCTTCCCCGTGTCAGACACCAAGTCTGTATTGCACTAACACATGTACTCAACAACAAAATAATGCCGAATACAGAATTTCGTACAGACAGACAGATGATACACGTGGATCGACTGACTTGCTAGGGGAAAAATGTTCAGTCTTACAACACTTACAAGGCATCATCAGATCAGGATCAGATGGGGATCTCATACTCGAACTTACTTGTACTTTCAGTTTTGTATTAGCGGTATTATTTTAAATACCATTTATGGAATTATTCTACCATCTAGCTACTCGACTTATTTCATAAATGCAACGGCCGTCAACTCACATTCCTTCAGAAAAATAAAAATCCGCATTAAGTACAATAGTTGTACAAATTCACTTATAATCCCTTACAAATGAACGGATTGACGATGAATGTTTCGGTTTTGACGCAAGGCAATTCAGTATGTAGTTTGACTTGTTACAGTCACAGCTACTGTCTTAAAAGTTTTGGTCACCATCTTAATTAGCGTTTGTCTGAACTACTAAATCTCTTTAGAAACCCTCCATCCGCTTCCCCCCTCCGTTGGACTGAATAGATAAGCTGTAAATTTACGATACGAAATTGAAGCACACGATTTAAATTGAAATCGAAACAATAACTTTATCGAGTAAAACGGTTTTAGTTTTTAGTTGACCACGTACACCTTATGGTAAGAGATACCGCAGCTCGTGCCGAAGCCATAACCGTTCTTGAAGAAACAATTCTCCACTCGATAGTACACATGGGCAGAGGCATACGACATACATAAACTGAAGCAGGGAAAAGATCAAAGTTTCAACTTGAATGTTGAAATTGACCCGAGTATAATGTAGATATTTTATTACCGTCCTCGCTGGATATTTTAGTAATCTTTTTCTTACAAAGTTAACAAGCTGGAATGAAAGTGAAAATGAGCAGAGATAAAAAATTTATGAACCAAAAGCATTATTAGTTGTACTAATACACCTAGTGCCTAGTATTATATCCGTCCTATTCGTTCGTGCCTCCTTTTTCTTACTAGTTAGCTATGCATATGCTTAGGTATATAAAACAATGAAAAATATGAAAATATCTTCTTCAAGATGCTCAGTCAAAGTCTACAAAGTACAAACACAGTCGGTATATATATATATTGTTTACATACATATGTGTGTCAGTGCCAGTGGCTTGACGTGCGTAGGCTTTAACTCGTAATACACACGCACACACTCCGACCGACAAAACCTTCAACCTCCTCCAAAAGTAATAATCGTTCATCTTGAATATTTGCTCAAAGTTCAAAGAGGCGAACAGTCGATGATGACTTGGGAGACAGGTGTAGACTTTATTATGTACTGTCAGTCGGTCGCAGGTAGTGTGGTGCTAGTTTGATTTCATCACTCTTCTCATCTTGGACCTACAGATACTTAATAAGGCATGTTACTCCGGTCCGTCTTCGTCCTACGAGTACATATTATCCTACAATATTTTACTTGACCAAGAATATCGACCACTGTACATACTAAATGCAGTATATTTTTCTTAGAATGAGCCTGCCTTTTATATCACGTACTAACAATAAGCTGGTTCATCAAAGAAACAAACATTTATAGTCAGGGAGTTGTTGGAGGAAATCCTAACTTCTCTTTGTGCTCCAAGTTACATATTTTTAGCTGGAGACTCAATCTTCGAGAACGAGAGAGCACTAACTTGAGTACATAGAAGAGTTGCAAGAGTTCCAATTCCAACAACTTCCAACAACCCTGCCCTGCCATCGCAGAGCCATAAACCAACTATGAGTGTAGTAACTTTAAATCCCATTCAGCCCAGCTTGCCAAATATGTTTAAATCAAAATGCTAAACTGCACCGCGTGCACATAAGCAACAACCGAATTGCTTCCAACAAAAAAAAATATAAGAATGTACCTACTCTCTTAATTTTTAATTACGTGCATACCATCCAGTATTTATGACAGTATGAGCCCAGCGTACGAAACAAATTAGTTGCTGCATTGCAAATAGAAATATTTCGAGAGAGCAGCTCTCTGTACTTCCAGGATACAGTGGAACATATTTGGTATGTGCTTCTGCAACTGGGACTGGACCAGTGAAGTGAAGAAGTCGAAGTCGATGTGCACTGCAGATGCAGTACAGTGTGGTGAGAATAGAAGTAATACTATTATATAATAGAGCGGAGGTGCCTACTTAAAGGAAGCTAGGCCCGAATATAATTATGTCTGCCGGCTCCCATCCCCATCCCCCCCCCCCCCTTATGTAGCACGCACAGGAGGACCCAATTCATAATCCATTTTATAATTGGGTCGGCATGTGTACATATTCCATTACACTGCATTAAGAAATAGGAGAATATTATTTTTGAGCAGGAGACGGAGAACGTGCCTTTCCTTTCTTTGTACTATTGTGAATATTATGTGAGTCGTGGCCAAATTAGCGCAGAGTACATTTTCTTCTCTTGACATTTACTTCGTAAATCTTGGAGGAATCAGAGAGAGAGAAAGGGAGAGAGAGAGAGAGAGATGAGAAGCTTATAAGCTTCATCCCCAGCTCCCAGCGCCGGCACCTATCACCATCTTCTTCTTCTACACAAAAAACAGAGAGAATTCGGCAACGATACAGTCAGTATTCGACAAGATCATGTACCATATTTAGGTAGATAGGTACATCAGTAGTAGCTACTGCAATCAATGTAAGCTGTGTAGGTATTTCTATATGGCTAGAGTAGAGAGAGAGAGAGAGTAAAGGAATTCAAACGACTCACATCGGTATTTTTTAGTAGCTGCCTTGACTATCCGAGACCCCGTCGAGACGCCAACTGCCAACATAAAAATGAGAACAATAAGGTAAATTAGCTTGACGTAATCAACCACCGCGAGTCAGCTAAAATTGGGTCAATTTTAGCTGACTCGTATATTATTTACTGGGTCAGTAAATAATATAATTTTCAACTTTCTCAGTGTCATGGTCAGACATGAATAGCTTTAAGGGTCGTGTACGAAAGCCTCATTTAACTTCCAGCGATATGTATGCAGAGAGAAAAGGCTCACATTCACATTCTCATCAAACCCTCAGCCTGTTGATGACGATAACCTTTGACTTACTGAATGAAGTAATGCACTAATGCAATGTACTAGAAATGCATACTTCCTAAGGCATCGTTGAGAGACAGCTACGCAGTTTTAATTCGTATTTTTACTCTATTCCTATTTACTGACAACAGAACTGCAGAGGCTCAACCTGTCAGTCGTAATTCGTAATTATGACTAAGTTTAGATTAGATTTAATACATACTTAAACCCCTTTGGAAAGTAATTAAGGAACCGTCGCATTTTAACTTCAGTCATCAGTCAGCAGTCAGTTAGGCAGTCAGCTAGAAGTCAACAGCTCCCATTTATTTGTTCTCCTGGAATCTGGAATTTTCTTGATTTTGGAATTTTTACTTGGTCTAATTAAAGTGGAAAAGAATCTGTATTTTCAAAATTACAAATTTTATTTTTAGGAATTCTGTCCGTCTACAGAATCCAGAATCTACAGCTCAAAGTAAAGGGGACGGTAAAAGGAATCAACTAGCCAACTCAACGCCAACGCCACCAAAAGAAGCCAACTGCCCTATACAGATACATAGTACATATATGTAAACCTAGCTCCAACTTTCGCTCTTATCGAAATTCCTTAACCGTGGAATTGTGAAATAACTAACTCAACAATTTCAACTTGTAATACTCTTGAGAACTTCAATCTTCCTTGTCAGAGGAGATGTAGGGCTAAATTGCGTAAAAATCAGAACAACAGCTTACAACACAGTTAAAACAAAGACTTAGGTTACGAAGGAAGCTGCATTAAAAGAATTAAAGGCTACACTTCTGCTTCCCGTCTCCCACTCCGCTGCACGGCTCCACTCCGCGATAACTCCCGGTCCCGGTATGGGAATCACTATGTACAAACAAACCAACAAACAAGCCAAAAAAAGAAGTCCAATCGGAATAGCTATATATTCTTCACGTCTCCATTTTCACCAACTAACACCAGATACAATAGCAATAGTGCTCAAACTTTTCAGCCGATTTAATACTATACTTACATAAATGTTGGGGTGATACGTGGTAGAGTGATACTTTCTCACTATAGCGATGCGAAGACAGAGCGGGGGCGATGCCGAGGGACGGGTGACAATAGACCAAATCCAATTGTAACCGATTCTTGTAGAATTAAGTATCTGACTGTCGAAAATAATAAAAAAAAAGCTCAAGGGGAAAGCTTTCTACTTCAACAACGAGAACGCCCGAAACTGGTAATAATGTATTCTTCGTCCTTCTGCTCGGGCACGGTTGACATTGGCTTTGGCTGTGGCATTGGCGTTGACGGTGAATTTCTTCGGGTAGTTGTTAACTAAATACAAGAAGAAGAAAAAAAACCTCAAATGAAACTAACTTACGACAAGACAAGACCGAAGAAGAATGACGGGTCAAGTTGGAGGCTTCCTAGACATTTTAGGGAGGGTTATACTTATACAGCTATAAGTACTTAAAACTTAACTATACCTACGACCTACTATGTGATGGTACGCCCATAGTGACAGACTGCCATGGAACTGGAACTAGACACTAGACGTTAGGGTCGGATTCGGATCCGGATTATAAGGAAAAACCGAGGGAGGGTTAAATCGTTGGACGGATGTTGGATTTAAACTGGGAACAACCCGCTTGACTGGAGACAGAGACACTCACACTAATAATTGCAATTGCGAGCATACCATGGCTATCTTTGGTGTAAATTCATCCAATCTAATGTAAAATGGTACAAGCAAGTCGGTCGACAGAGAACTGGAGGCTGAAAGGGAGGAGGACGAAGAACAAAAGAAATGTCTGATTGTGAGTTGCCCGAGAATCTGTCTTTATCACCCGGCATTCCCCGAATTCTTTGTCATCCTTTTAAACAGCCCAAAGAGGAACTCAAGAGGTCTAAATACATACAACATTCAACATATAAGTACAGCTCACAATAATACGCTTCACCGCTTATATCCCCCACATTACGGAAGAATTATATCGAATCTATGTACTTAAGTTGTATGGAGAGACTTACTTCTGCTTCTTATTCTGTCTTCTTTTTCTTCTCTTAGATTTTATTTTGAAGCCAAGAAAATGGCCATGGCCATGGTTGGATTCTGAACCTACCACTGAAGGGAAGAAGTGCATTTCAATCGGACGAAATGATAAGATTTCTTTCCGCTACCCGTTTTTCTTTTTACTGTCAACTGTAGGTACGTTGTGCTCGACGATTTGGGTGCACTGATGCAATCAAGTTTCGGATTCCAAAGTCGAATCTTCTTGGATGTGCATTACATAAATGTTGTATGTATTTTACAGAGAAATAAACTAACCACTAATGACTAACCTATGTATGGAATGAACATTTTAACATTTTTAATTCCGATTAATTCGGCACTGCGTCGAAAACCGAGGTGACCGATCACCGAAACAAAAATGTTCCAACTTTTGACTTCCTATCAACTATCGGCATCGACTATTGCCAAGCTATTCAGTGATTTTTACAACTTTTAACTTTTAGCCTCCACCCCTAATCAAATCAGCAAGGCCCTACAAATCATTGACAGAGAATCAAAGTTTAGCCTCTACTATTTATTTATAGTTCAATTTATTATAATGAAGGGAAGTTGAGATAGCAATTAAGCTCCCCGTCGGCTTCCATCCAAAAATTGAGAAGCTGAAACCACTAAAAGATGATCTAAACCGCCTGTTTACTAGCTCCATTGATTTAATGAGATGATGTTCTAGATTTTAAAACATGCCTTAAAAGACATATTCATCACAAGGCTTGTAGAGAATTACACAGCACATTTAATACTAAGTATCTCATTGCTCAAGAAATTCAAAAGGTAGGTACTTACAGTTTACGAAAGGAGCCTGTAATACCTGTAGTTACTAGGGGCAACTAAGGGAACATACATAAATTTGTAGGGTCGGGTTAACTTTTTATCTATTTTGTTGATGCATGGATGGAAAGGGCAAAATCGGAGTTTTTGTGGCTCGAAAAGTTCTAAAACATCAAACATACATAGGTAAGTGTTTATGTACCTAAAAGTAAGGGAAAAAAATACAGGTAACCTTCCGTTCCACCCTTCCTCGGTACATGTATTATAATATTATATGCGTCTGCGAAAGGGCGGGTGCGGGTGCCCTTTTCTTTATTCCTCCCTCAAATAATGATAATAAAAATTAAAAATGCTCGGGTTTTTTTGCTTCCAGTTTTTTTAACGTTTTCTCATGGAGATTTGGTTGGAAGAGCTTCCTTTACATATACATTAAAGGTTTCTCGTTCAAAGCGAGAAGTTGTTGCTTTGCTTTGGTTTGAAAGTTTGAAGGTATATTTATATTATTTAAATGAACCATTTATCTACATATTGCTTTCTAGTACATCTACTCTCCAGAAACAATGACGAACGTTATCTGATAAAATCCTAACAATTTCAATGAGAAAAAATTTATGATTTCTTTACATCGCATCGGAAATATGATTATGTCAGTCAGTCTGGACTGGAGCCTGAATTGCGTATAGTGGGCCAAGCTTAACTATAATGGCTACTGGCTGTCCTACATAATAAAATGTGTAGTTCTTATCGTTATTTAAGTATATGTAATAATAACTAAGACTTAGGGTAAAGTTTGAAGCGCCAAGATACTGAGAAGAACAGCAGGAATATGTATAGAACATTTATAAGCTCGTAGGTTTGATTGCCATATAATTGCTTTATTAGCCTCCATCATATTTATTGCTACTAACCAGACGAGTAAACAAACTGAAAAAGTTGCTGATGCTCCGCATACGTTTCTTTAGTCTACAGATTACTTGTGTATTTTACTTGTATTGTTCTCGGGAGTTAAAAAGTTGTGATACAAAAATCAAGCACCCTGCCGCTGTAACACTGGACACAATGTGTCCGTTGTTGAAGAGAAGGAACAGATCAGAGTGAAGATTCAAGGGAGATTCTTCCTACCTGTGTTTTTGTTTTAACTTTTATTTAGCTTGCCCTTGCCCTACTACAGCGCAAGGTAAAACAGACCGTTCCATAATCACAATACTATTTTTTGCGTGGGAGGGAAATATGGCGTTTTGTTTTGTTTGATGAACAAAGGAGAAAAGAAAAAATCTGGATGATATGTAGGTCATTAGTATTAATAATCAATTTTATAGCACAACTTATGTAGGTATTTTGCCGTTTGAGAAGTGAAATAATGGTGGAAGGCAGAAAGGCATTTCAATCATGGAGTAGACTGGATATACCTCACTTTGCTTATCAAAAGTTTGGACCGTATTGGCCAATAAATATTTTTTTAAGTACCTTTACAGCGTTTTGCATATTAGAAGGCAATATCGCGGGTGTAGAAGCCATTCATTGTGGAGTAAGCTCAGTCCTCGCTTAAAAGCATTGTGTCGCAAGTCCATGTCATTTTGACGTGAGTCCCAACAAAACAATATAGCAAAAATGTTGTAGGTATTTGAACTTTTCAAAAAAGTAAAATTGATATTTGTGCGTTTCAAAAGTATTAAAACTGATATTTGTGCTTTTCAAAAGTTGTAAAAAGCCACATGTTTCAAAAATGGTTAAACTGATATTAGGGTGAAAGCTTGCAATTGTGGTCGGCTGATAAATGTGGTGACCCCCTTTTTTACCCAGTGTCAACGGTCAACCGAAATTGAACGCACCTGGTTTCGAAGCTTCGGATACAGAACTTCACATTGAGTAATTACCTATAAATGTCAGATTTCGATTGGCACTTGACACTGGGTGAAAAAGCAGGCAAACACATTTATCAGCCGACCACAATTGCGAGCCTTCACCCTATAGCGCTATTCACGATTTGTAAAAAGTTACGTATACTTTTGAAAAATAGCAAAACTGCTGTACTATTAATACAATTTTCAAAAGTTTCAAAACTGCTACCTATTTACACCTTTGAAAAGTAGCAAAACAGAAGTTTACACTATTAAAAATAGGAAAACTAGTATTTAAACTATTCCAAAAACAAAAGTGGTGTGTAGGGTTTTTCAAAAATTGTAAAAGTATTTACACTTTTGGATTTTGCGACACAACGCCATCAAACGTTTATTCACCCACGATGCGTATGTGGAGGATGTTATGTCAAATATTCTATTAATATTCTTCCAAGCTCAAGTTACGTAAACGTGATTAATCTACGTAATAATAATTTTAATAATATTATGTATATTTTATAATAACGATAATCTCATTATTAGGTGGTTTATGTATAATTACAAGGTTCTTCTTGGAAGAATAAATTACCCTATCTATAGTACGAGGCATAGAGCAGAGTGTCGGCCAAAGCTAGCAATTAGAATAGAAATGTCGGTGCTTGCGCTTTCAGCGCTAGTACTCAATCTTCGTGGACTTCAAACTTCAAAGGGTTTTGAATTTTGAAGTGGTTTAACTATAATTAGTTTAACAAACTTTCGTACTTTTATTTCGTAGCAGTTTATGTCAATAATTTTGAAAGTTTGTAAATAATTATTATTAACCAGCCAAACCCTCATCGACTCACCGGCTCACCAGTTTGCACGTTCAGGTATAAAAGTTTACTAAATAGAGTGATTTTTTTTCTATAATAAATTAATAAAGTTATTGGTACATAGGTAATATTTGGTAAGAAACTGCAATCCAAAGTTTTTTTATTATCAATTTCAATTTCTTGTCTTTGAATTGTGATGTGACAATGGGGAAATGGGGACGGGGACTGGAGAGCCGGCAATTTCGCCTACTGACAAGTGGCCGACGGACTTACTTGCCAACAATGCCAACCGACAGCCTACTTCCAACTTCCAGAGCCGACCTTCAACCTTTGACCTTTGCAACCGGATAACCGCCAACTGGTGACTGGTGAATGGATACTGCACATGTTGACTACTCACGAATTTGCGTACTAGACAAGTTGGATAAATAATACCATTTGGATTTATTATTTTACAGCTTTATGGAAAAAGATGTTTAATTTTGCCTTACCTTGGCATTTATTTAATGGACCGCATATTCACATTTTATGATAGAAACATAATGTAACAAATTCATTATTCAATACAAATACCTAACGAAATTTAAATATTTAAGCTTAAATGAAATGGGTGGACTACGAATGACGAATAACTAAAGTCTGCAAAATTGAAAGGGTAGGTCATAGGTATTTTGCCTTATATTTAGTAATTTTCCAAGTAGTCTTCAGTAGGCAAGTTTGTAAGTAGTCTACATTCTATAGTAGACAAATTGGAAATTAGTCAACTTGTCTAGTTGGCATTGGCAGTATTGAAGTAGGCAAAGTTATTCGGTTTGAAATTGGGTCGGCCAGTGGCAGGATTAAAGCAGGCGAGCTGTCGGTGGGTAAGGAAAGGAGTCCAGCGGCCGCTTGTCACAAGGCGAATAGCTCTTGTCTTAACCTATGTTTATGACATGTAGTTCCTTGGATTTTGGAGCAAGTAAATGACGAAACTAACGTGTGTAATTAATTTCAGTTGTAAGGTCTGGTGTAGAAATCCTTTTTTACGATGGACGTCGACGTAGACCGTATAAATATCAACGGTGGAGATGACAGTGTTTTGGCTCCAAAAGATGCTGTGGGTAGTGTCACGATTGCTTATTTACATCCGTTGGTTATTATGAATATTTCGGATCAGTGGACTCGTCAGATGGTTCAGTCAGGAGCTACCCCGGACACTGGCACGGAACAACTTCAGTGTCCTGAGCAGGGTAACCAAGAGATTGTGAATCTGACTCTACATTTTTAAAAATTATGTCTATCAGTGAGCATGTATTGAACGCCTAGTTTCAATAGCATACCTAAATAATCTAAAACTAATTGAAAATCAGGGTTCGCCAAAAACCACTTTTTTGCAAAAATTAAAATAATAATGCTAAAAGTGGCTTAATTGGCTAAAAGTTGCTTTTAAATAGTTTTTATTTTTGTAAACGTATCTTAGCCATGTAAAACTGCTACTATAACTGTCAAATAATACTCTCATATAGTAATAGTACTACCTACACATGTTCTCGTTTTTTAACTAATTTGGATTCCCAAAAGAAGAACACGCCTAAGAATGCTTTATAAATTTTTTATTACAAGAAAGTATGATTTTTTGAATTGCTAATACTTACTCTAGTTTAGGCAATTAAAGCTAGTTTAGCCTTTTAGCCATCAATATTGTACAAAATTAAAGCCATAGTTAAAACCACTTTTAGCCACACTAAAAAGCACTTGGGTTAAACCGCTGGCGTACCCGGTTGAAAATAAATAAGTTACCAATTTTTGTGTTTTTGTAGTGTTTGGAGCTCTCATTGGGACTCGTGAAGGTCGAAGGTTGGAAATTATGAATTCCTATGAATTGGTTATGAGCAGCAATACCAATGAGCAACAGAATCTGTTTGATCTCGACTATTTTGTTTTGAAGGAGGAGCAGTGTAAGTTTCATGGAATGTCAGTAATGATATCGTTATGTATCTTGTATTACGCTCACTACTCACTACTCAATAATTTTATAATGGTTTGACCGCATCCTCACTCGTTTTCGTTCAAAATTAAAGGAGCCACTCGTTTGGGATGCCAATTAAAATAAAATGTGTAATATGCAATTATTCTATAATGGTTGAATAGACAAGCAAGTCTTCCAAAAGATGGAGATTCTCGGCTGGTATCGGACTGGAAAGAACGAAGATGCGACAAAACAAGACGTAGCAACTCACGAGCAGTTTTGCCTACTGAATAAAAATGAAAATTCAGTGTTTCTAAAAATGACTCCTTTGCTCAATACGTCGGAATTGCCCATCAAAATATTCGAATCTGTTCTCGATCTTGTTCCAGGTGGTACAACAAAACTTTTATTCATTTCACTTCCGTCCAAGATTTTGACTGAAGATGCTGAGCGCATTGGGATTGAACATATTACCCGCGCATCAAGTGGCTCAGGGGATGACAGCAGCTCAATGGGTAATGTGATATAAACGTTGTAGCAACACAGCTTATATATTAGCAATTACGACGACATATTTTTTAAAGTGTTCCGTTTCTGTTTGTATCTGCACATCAGTTGCTCAACATTTAGTGCAACAACATGCTGCTGTTAAAAGCCTCTTCAGCCGTGTCCAGCTCATTTTAGCGTACGTGAAGGCTGTAGAACGTCGGGAAATTTCATACAATGCAGAAGTTATGCGATGCATTGCGAAAATTTGTAAACATCTTCCAGCTATAAACCCTGAGCGTTTGGACCAGTCATTCATCTCAGTAATTTTGTTTGGAATTATAAACTCATTTTGTGAACCGAAATTTTAGAACATTTAAATTTTGAATTTGAAGTACTGAAATAAAAGGACTGTATTTTAATTTTGTCACAACAGTCATTCAACGATGGAATTTTAATAACGTACCTCGGAGTAATAACTAAGGGCTGCGAACAACTCAAACAGCTAATGGTGGCAACAAAAACAACTCAGCAGCTCGTTCAGGGCGAAGATGGAGGAGACCGGGGAAGATTCATGAAGCGTAGAGGAGGTCAGTTCATTTTAAGAGGTTAAACTTATGTGTATTACATTACATACTTGATCAGCAAAGTGTATTCAGATTCATTCATGTTCAAATCAACATTCTGTTCACTACCCTTTAAATGTTAAAAGTAGTATTATTATGAAAATCAATATACCTAGTATGGTTTCACTCACTGGTCATTTCCAATTTCACTGGTATACACATTAATTATATTTCAGATTTAATTTACGAAGCCTGATGCGTTCAACCGCACTTTAATGCTGTACAAGTTGCTTACAAGTCGTAGTTTTATATTGGTTGTGCATTGTAAATTCCTTTTATTAGCTGGGGCAGATAATATATCCCGCAAACGTGACACTGGTGGTGAGCTCGTTCATGCCCGTGATAAATATCTTGAGTGGAGTCAAGGAAATAACGGAAACAATGGAACTTATGTTCACGGACTCGACCAGTAATAAACTTTGCTAAAGTTACATGCCTACCTAGATCTACTACTAGTACCACTTCATACCTTTGGTGCCTTCAATATACTTAGAGTAAAAATTCACAGTACCTACTGAGTATTTATATGCTAGTTAAGTCTCGATTTTGTAAAATAAATTTTAGTTTTAGACATGCATGTTGGATTTCCCCGTTTGTGAGTATTTAATTGTTAGAATTTAGATGTCGTTTAAGAAGAAGTTCACGCACGGATATGCGTCATTTTACTTTTAACAGTTCGTGAATACATATCAGTTTGTAGAATTTATAATAGTTTCAATTTCAATTCCAAAACCATTTTTTGGTATACCGATTATTACCATTGTGCATTGCTATAATTACATCTGAATAAACCTATTTCTCTACTGGTAATTGAATAGTCAATTAATGATGTTTGATGTGGACAAACACTTTTGCTTAATAAAGTACTTCTTCTCGTGGTCATTACATTGTTAATTACATAATTCGACGCCGCGCTAATGTCAAGTAGCAACATTTTTTCTCTTTGGAATTACTAAGTAATTAATATAAGAAAAGTTGACAGTTGTTACAACCGCTGCACTATTTAAAGCTAAAAAGTAAAGCTTCTTCAGAATTCATAGCAAAATTTCTAATGATGCAAACACACACACACACACCGGAGCTTTTAAATATATAATAGCTTTAAAATTATGCGACTGAAACTTAAACCGGTCGTAAACCAATAAAAGTTGAGAAGAAGGCTTGCATTTGTATAATTCTAGTCGGTCTTGTGATTATGATACATGCCACGTGGAGGTCAACAACAAATCAATATTGAAACTCGCTATTTCCGAGTCTTCGGGTATCAGAATTCCGAAGAAAAAAGAGGTTTTTTGACAGACCTTTGACACTGGAGAAAAAAATGGGGCATGTATCACAATTTATTACAAGCCTGTCACCCTAGTATACTTTTTTAGCGTAATCTGCTCAAAAGTATGAATAACCTAACTATAATCTTTGCTATTTGTAACTGGGAACTGTGCTGTGGCCGGTGCGCAATAACAACGTTTGTCGTTCTTCAGTTCAGTGGTTTGACCAAGAACAATGAAGAACAACGTTTTTGTTCGTAATCTTTAACACAGGAACAAACCGCATTGTGCACAAACAGATTATTGTTCAAACGACCAAACAATCACGAGAAATTGTGCACAGGTCACAGCACTGACTGGGAAACCATCAAGTATGGAAGTAATCCTTTGCAAAAGTGTTAATTTTACAAATAACTTTTTCAAAAGAGCATATAAACTAGAAATCAACATTTTGAAAACCATTCAAAACTAATAACTACCACTTTCAAAACGGCCGAAACTATAGAAATCAACATCTCCAAAAACAGTCAAAACAAGTAGCTAGCACTCAGAAATGTCAAAACTAAAAACCAACATTTTCAAAAAGGTTAAAACTAGAAATGACCATTTTCAAAAAGATGTAAAACTAAGATATATTACAGTTTCGAAAGGATCGCTTAAATAGTTGAA
This sequence comes from Dicyrtoma fusca, assembly GCA_034695205.1. Taxonomy (NCBI): domain Eukaryota; kingdom Metazoa; phylum Arthropoda; class Collembola; order Symphypleona; family Dicyrtomidae; genus Dicyrtoma; species Dicyrtoma fusca. The sequence goes on along the minus strand of JAQFZC010000143.1, from coordinate 15,290 downwards.
TTGTTGAATTGTATTTAATCACAGTAGTGACAGTATTTTATTTTTTTATTAGTATAATCCTAAATCCTTAATACCTAAATCGACTCAACATCATGTTTTATGGGGCATTGTGTGTAAAAGAAATGAGCTCCAAAAGTATCCAGTTTCCAACGCATTTTAACGCTTAAAGCGAAGCCTACCATCCTTCAAAGGCACTCAAGCCACCGAACAACCGCGATGCATTCAAATTCACTTTCTTCACTCTGTTGCTGGATTTCAAAGTCCAAAGTTGTACGGAAATGTTAAAAAACTAAATTATTAAAGTTTATAATTTTTAAAACTAAAGGGCATAAACTTAACTACTAACCATGTCGGGGTCGGGAACTGTCAAGGGACAGTTCGACGTCTCTCGTCATGAACGAGAGCTGATTGGGAAGCGTGTCCAACTGCGTTCAGACCTTAGAAAGGAATTTTTGAAACTTTACGATAATCCTCATCGCATGGCCACTGGTGAAGCAGGATACGGGGTATGTTCTTTAATTTTGTTCTAAATTTAAGTTCCCTCATCTTAAAATTGAAAAGTGTACGCTTATAATGGTAACGGTTGATTTATTGGTGTAATTTTAGTATTTAGTTAACTGCAGTATCAAAACAGAAAAAGTACAATGAAATGATTTGTACGCTTACGTTATGGCCTGGATTTTAAAATAAGCTAGGGCTTGTAGCTGTGTCAAAGGTCAGTCCCAAAGATTTGGAAGCAGATGCTTCGATTTTGATTGACCGTAGACACGGGGTGTACCACAAGACCGACGATAGTCACAAGCCTTTACCCTACACCCTATGACCTCAATTTATCAGATCTATAATATGGACTTAAATATTTACACAAAAAACCTGTAGTTTTTAAGAATGGTGAATAATGAATAGTTACTTAATGAGTCATTTCACTAATTTCGATCTAAATTGGCTTGTTTGTTGGTTGTTCTCTTGTCCTTGTTGGTGGCTTAGAATCGAGAAGTAAAAATGGATCCCAAGTAGAACCTGTTGCCTGTACTCAATAATTATTTATCATTTACTTTTAACGAAATATTAGTAGCCCTGCTGTTTATGCAGTTGTATTAGCTTAGGTCAGAATTCAACAAGGTAATGTGAATTATTATCGATAAATGTATGCTATTATGTACATTAGTACATTTGAGTTTCGAAATGATGCGTTTTGTAACGGATGACGGATGTTGGATCATTGTTAATGAATTTTTGCTTTTTGTTATAGTTTGATCCTGTCTTGCAACGGTGGCTGTCTCTGAGAGCCCAATATTGGCACTACTTTAAGCCTAATCCAAAAACCCTCATTTATCCATTCATTGTTCTGACAACGTGTTTCGGCTACGGATGGTTGATAGGCTGGGATCGAAGGAAGAAAGAACACAAGTTCCGAACTGGGCAAGTATCATACCGTGACAGAGATTTCAAATTCGTGTAATTTATCTTTTCGACCCATGAAAAATTAATTGATTTAAGCCCAACATTAGTAGTAAGTAAAATATTGTCGTGGGACTAGAAGTCATTAATCTGTAACAAATAATTCATCCCAGTTCATCCAGTATGAGTACGTGGGAACTTGTTACTTGTTATCGTTGTGCTATAGGAATCATTTGTGAAATGCAAATGCAAATACATTTGCCATTTCATTTATCCACACATTTAGCAATCGACGTAATATACGTGTCGTAGTAGTCTGGAACGTTTAAATGAATTGTAATTATATAAAAATGAATAAACTATAATAACTTTCAAGTTTTGTCTTAGCCAGTTAAAAGCTTTATTTATTTCTATTGATGTTACGAAGAGTACCCAGTTCAGTATGTATTGCACTGTCAGAATTTCGGTTCTAGTTCTAAATGATACATATGTCTGTTTTAAGTGTTGGTCATAATTATACTACCGAGCATGTGAACGAGTGCACATAGTGCATATAATTTATTTTTGAGGTGTTTAATATACTTATGTAAAGTCTACAAATTGTAACAGTATTCTGTGCTTTAGTAGTAACTTGTAAGTACAGTAACAAGAAAATTATAATATTTTAACAGGTAAACAATTTATTATTTCTTATCCTAAAAATTAGTCTTTTTGAATAATCAAAATGGGCGCATGTTTCTCACTGTCTCTTATCGACTCGTTATCTGAGGCTAATTCCAGTTTCAAAAACTCCCCATGTTCGATGAAGTACTTCGGTTTGACCCAAACAGATCCAATTAAGTCATCTTTCCCTCGCATATCCTTGTCATAGACAGCAAAGTGCCATTTCTGTTGTGTTGAACGAACAGAAAAAAGAGAGAGCCATGAAAGTTACTTGCATTGTTATTATTTTACTAGATTTGAGGAAACTTTTATATTTATATTAGTTACATATAGTTGATTAAATAAGATGTAAAATATTGTGTCTTACCTGATTTTTAGTGCTATCATACTTGAATCCAAAAACGTCTCCCCATGCCGGATTTTCATTGTTGAGAATCACGGAGGTTTTCCCCAAAAGCGTCTTTCTTTTATTCTCAGAATCGGCGTATGAAACGATGACGTAGGGATCCGAGGTTCCAACCACATCTTTATTTGGTAAATGCCTGTGTGATAAATTAAAAAGGACAGTATGTAATTACATTTAATGTGTGTGTGTGTAATTATCTCGTATTTCAACGTAGCTAAATGAGCCATTTACCTTGCAGACAATCGGAATTTCATATTGTAATCCTCCATTCCAGTGACGTCACTACTAGTATGAGCTTCTAAGGCGTGATCTACGGTAGTTTTAATTTTAGATTCAGATTCTAGAACCTTTGGCTGGTGATCTGCTGGATTCTTCTTTTCATCCCCAGATGCTGCTCCTACAGATGACTCCTGCTTATCCCCTTCGATTTCTTTCAGAGTCGATTTCTGAGTGGAAGAATACACTACCTGTAATTTAGAGTTGGATTTGGACAGAGGCTCATCGTGACCCAGATCTCCAAGGGATGAATCCTTATTGTAACTGTGCTTCTTAAAGTGACGTCTACGATTGCTGTCATCATACTTATGACCACGTCTGCCACCCTGTCCATGCTTCGATCTGGAACGGTGACGATCTCTTCCCTCTTTATATTTTTTAGTCACCTTTTTATTCTCATCTTCGTCCTTGTTACGATGGCGGCTGTGATGAGGACGGCGATGACGGGCCGAAGTATCAGAGTTTGATGGAGCAGGAAATTGCAATAAATCAAAACTTAATGGAGTACGAAATTGCTCTGAGCCAGAATTGATTGTTGGGTCATCATCGTCATTTGCCATCGTCTTCTGCCTTAGTTTTGGTTCCATTTTAGAATTAGAATCACTCTTCCCATTTTGATATGCCAGTTTGTCTTGAGTTGTAACTTTGTCCGTCTCATCGTCGTCTACGTAGATTTTTTCCATGTTATCTTGCTCCTGAGCCTGAGGATGCAAATCCGGATGATGCTCAACGGTTGCTGGAACCGGTACTGGCTGAATTTTCTCTTGGAGATCATAGGTGGATCTAGCTGGCTTGCTCTCTTTCTTTTCAGTAGGAAAGTCAAGGTCAATTGAGGAGCCCTCAACTACCACCGAGACCGTGGTATAAAATAATAATAAGGCAATTACTTTTTGGAATAATAGCGTCGATTTTTGCTTTATAATCATTTTATATTTTTATATTTTTTTTTGAATGATAGCAATTTTGTTCAGTCCAGAAACACAGTGTATGTACGTTTTATGCTAGGGGGTAGTAAAGGTACGTCGATAATCAAAATTAATGTCACCGTAACTGTAAATACCGTCAACTCAACTGTGACTGTACTGTAGACCAATAAATCTGCAGTCAACAAGTCGACTCAAATTGAGAAATGTTTTAAAGAAATAAATAATTTGTTCTTTCCTAGCCCTGGCCCTAGTGTGAATCATGAAATTGATGAAATGGAAAGCTGATGGAAAGTTGGCTGTTTTTTTCTTGTATGTGAAGAACAATAGAATTTGTGGTGAATAATCAATTATAATAATATTACTTATATATACTACTAAATGACTTCAATAAATGACAGACAATTGCATATGATTTTATGGTCACTTTCATGTTTCTCACTTGCTTGCTGTGTTGTTGGAACAATCATCCTTTGTTCCACATTCGACTGACTCAACATTTCTTTAGAAATATAAAATTTATAAAGCTAAAGTAGCAAAGCAAGAATATTACTGAATGGATGCTGTTAGCCTTATACAAATATATGTACCTATTATGAATTTATTTACCCTGAAATCTGAACGACTGCATATTTCTGCAGTAATAGTTATGAGATCATTTTGGATTTTTACGATCTTTGTTCTGGCGTATGATACGGATGCATTAGAATTTTTCTGAATCATCCTTTTCTATAGTTTATGCCGTTTATATTTAGACTGAACTATTCGCGAAACTCATATTCCTTATTCCTATACTTAATGCAATTATATGCCTAATCAATCTTTTTAGTTTAGCAATAAATAAAGTAAATAAAACTGACTGAATGAGAAGAAGAACGTTTGCGTTTGTGATGGATTAAACTTTAACTGGATGAGATTACATAAATGCTTATTTGTTATTTCTACTCTGATCGTGTGTATAAGTTGAGTGATACTCAGTCAACTGGGATACTTGTCTGATTTTTAATCAAAAACTTGATTTTTTTTCTCTTCTTTCCATTCGTTTTTAGAATGTTGAGACAAACTTGTTTTGTAATCGCTGTGATTTTCGTCCTGTCGTTGAAATCTTCCCAAGCTGGTTATCAACACAAATTAGGAAAACTTTTTCGTCCTAATCATAAGCATGATGACCATCATAAGTCTGATACTGATGAGGACTCCCACGAAATACTGAAACTTCCTTCGGTGGTTCCAATAAACGGTTCTACATCTCAAGAGAAAAAAAGCTCTAAAGAGGACGCGGACAGCGTAAAGCTCGTCTTTAAGCTGTCAGCCAGGTAAGTCTTCAGTTGTAATAATAATAATTATTTAATTTAAGGATTTTATAAATACATAAATGTTGCTGAACTGACTATTGAGCTATGTATTTACCATACAACGTTCTGATTCTGTAGATCGCTGCCTGCAATGGATCGATTTGGGAAGTCGGACCCTTACGTTATCATCTCGTATACGCAGAACAAAGTCAAGGGCGAAGTTGGTTTAGGCAGGACGGACACTATCAAGGACACCTTAAATCCGGATTGGGGTGAAACTTTCAAAATGACTTATGTCAGGGGACAAAAGCAGGTAAAGATAAATAATGGATTATGTATCAGTATTATGGATTCATTAATTGATTATTACAATCTGTACACTCTACCAAAACCATCTGGACCGCATCATTTTCCGATAAAGTGAAGCCGTTTTTACTAGTTATAATCGCATCATTATCGATTGTGATGATTTCTGACCTCGAGGTCCACATTTAGCCCATGTTAATTCCCTATCTTATGAAGAAACTCATCTGAACCCCATCTAGTTCGCATCATTATGGTGCATTCTAACGCATCAAAATGATGCGATTATAATGTATAAAAATGCCGTCACTTTTTTTATGATGCGATTATGATGTCGTGATTTTTTGCAATGTACATGCATGTAATCTGTAGCAATAAGAGTGAATCATGGTCATTGATTTACATATTTCGAATTTAACCTTTTCGAAACGGTAATATTTTCAGTTTTACAACTCTTAGAAAGCGCTAATTTCTTGTTTTGACCTTTTTAAAAAGTGTAAATTACTAGTTTTGACCTTTTTGAAAATGCTAATTTCTTGTTTTGACCTTTTTAAAAAGCGTAAATTACTAGTTTTGACCTTTTTTAAAATGCTAATTTCTTGTTTTGACCTTTTTAAAAAGTGCAAAATTACTAGTTTTGACCTTTTTGAAAACGCTAATTTCTTGTTGTAACCTTTATTAATAATATTAGTTTTGACCTTTTTGAACAAGTTTATTGTAGAATAAACAGGTTTGCAAAGTATTCTTTCCATGGTTGATCGTTTCGAAGTTCCGAATAGGTTTTAAAGTGCTAAATATTTTGATTTTTGGATACATAGCGCTTGCATCTGGTGGTCTGGGACAAAGACTTAACCAATGATGATCTAATTGGAGAAGTGTGGATAAAGGTTGGAGAATACGTTCGAAATGATCAATTTAAGCAAATCAATTTAAAAGAAGGATACTTAATAATAGAGAAAGCTTAGTTCCACTGCTGCCCTTCTTGACATCGCCATCGCCATCGCATCGATTCTCAATGAAATGGAAAGTTTCAATAATTATTGTGCAATTAACTCCTTCACAGTTGATTCATTAATTGGTGTAGCATGGAATATAAACTATTGTTATTTTGATGAATCATCAATCATCTTTGTGCATTGTAGTCCAATAAATACAAAGAAAGTGCGGAAAGAATACGGATCATTGATTATTGTTTAATTTTCCTCAACAATAATATTTACATATTTAAAAGCATATTGATATTTTTGTATTGTGTGTTGTGTATGTAGTAATGTAGTGACGAATATTTAATATAAATTTTAACTAATGCAACGATGCAAGGGTGAAACAGACTTGTCTTTGACGAGTGAAGTACCAATTACATGGATAAATAATTACAACACGTTCTCTACAAAAGTCAAAGTAAACTTCCAAGAATATTGCCTCAATGTTTATTTAATGGTCACCCAGTGATGTACACTATTCTCCATAATCAATAATGATACAGAATTTTTACATAGCAATTCAATAGTTGTAATAACGGTAACTATATATTTCGTCACACGGTCACACACACGTGTCCCTTTCCCTTTGTTTCCAATTTTGCAATGACGGAATGACAGACAGATATTGCAGTGCAGTTGACAGTTAGATTTCATTTTACAGTGTTCTAAACTAACCAAAATATTATTATGTAGTTATTAGTAGTATGCTTGACAGACACAACTACAACAGAAAAATTGATATTTTAAAATATCATTCCAACTTTCCTGTTAATTTATCAATTTATGCCATCCATGCTTAAGCAACTTTATTCCTTACAGATTGATAATATATATTGCACTCTTTATCGATATCATCATTAATTTTCAATCTATCTTCCTCCTAACGAAAATGTTATAGCTGGTAGGTACAAAAACAATTACATTGTAAGTATTTATTAGTAGGTTGTAGGTAAGAAGTTTTTGTAGTAGAATTTAGAATTTACTGTCGCTTAGTAGTGTTTTCGCTTTAGCTGAAAGTTATGTATGTAGTACCAGAACTGTATCTAATTTAGAAATCAATGACAATTAATAGCCAATTTCTTTGTTTTTGAAAAGTTAGTTAGTAGTTCTCTAAGGTCGTAGGTCTGACAGTGACAAGTTGGACAGAGCAAAGTTTTAGTTGTTAGTTCCTGATTAAAATTCTGTTCCTACCAGCAGCCCAAACCCAAACCAACCAAACAACCGATCAACCAACCGATCAACCAATCCGTTCCCGAAATTCCGAAGTACAGACACAATCCAAGAAAAACCTTTAGTTTAAATTAATACGAAATAATCGTTTTTAAAAGCATAAAAAGAAACTGGTACGATTTAGATCATCTACTTAACGTAGAAACGACGAGGGTGAAGCGCCTTCTTCTTTACACTCTGTAGTTTTTGCAAGCAAAGTAAGTTCTACTTCTGCTAACTTTTTGGTGGACTGGGTCACGTTCTCACGTTGAATACATTGTGAAAGCTACAATGTTCTAAAAATCATTAAAAACTGTAACTCCGATTCCGTTTCAAGTTTATAATAGAAATTCAAGTGATATACTTAAGAATTGCCAGCCTCAGAATCCCCTGAACTTCTTTTATAATTAACTGTTCACAGTGTACAAACAATTATAAGTTTCTCTAATCAAATTAAATTCAATCCAAACTGTAGAGCATGTGAATTCGTAAAAATCGATTATCTAAATTATTATTCTATACCCTATATTATGCCGACGTACGTGCTATAATTACATTGCATCATTTAAAGAATGCATATGCATTAAAGAACTAGAACTCTCAAAATATTAATTATTACAACATTAATGGGACATCTAAAGCACGCATCTTGTTTCTGTATTTGCTTTGAAAAGCAATTTAAAACGCAAAACGCAACACCTATTTTTTTCCCCTTTTTTTTCTGTTTTTCCTTTGTGTGAAACTGACTAGCAACTAGTAAGAATCGGCTATTTGTATTTTCTATAATGTTACTACATAGACCGTAGTTACTCCATTTAAATAACTATGCATGGCTAGAGATAAAACATCAATTGACAATTAATGGCTGGCTGCACCCTGCACCTGGCTCAGCAGCAACAATTCAATATATACTTCACTTCCAATAGTTTCAATATTTAAGTGTTATTAGTATTACGTTCATATACATACTTATAAGTATGTTTACCTATTACCTACATCATTAGCCCTCTATTAAAGGCTTTTTTAAATTATTTACAATGTAATGAAGAAAATCAACCGAATTCACATGCTCGCAGTGACTAAACGGAAAAGTGACGGAACAATGATGGAGCGACATTGAATTCTAGGGGACTTTATGCTGGGGCTCGTAGCATAAAGTCTCATCCATTCAACTTTAAACAAAATACAACAAACTAAAAACTAGTGAATAATTTGTCCTTAAAGATGTTGCTACACTAATAATAATTGGTATTTCTTCACTAATAACTATAGTAGCTACTAATTATGTGAGCTTTATACCCCCAATTCGCCTTAGAAGAATAGATTTCGGCTCAATTATGAATCGGTTGCTAGCACTATTAACTAACTGCACAGAATCTTCTACAGTATTCTCCCGTTTGAAAACTAAATCGTTAGCCAGCCCAACTGCAGTTGTTTCTCTTGCCCTACCTTCTACCTATGTTTTAGCGGTACCGGTATCGGGACCGGGGGAACGGGAACTGGAATACTGGAACTATGGGAACTGGGACGAGAGCTAAAGGGAGAAATATAGTGCGAAGCATAATCTATGTATGTGTACTAGATCTAAAAATAAAAATGCACAGTCCTGCTACTTCTTTCACGGCCCGTTGACTAGAAAAAAGTTTTAATGGGATTCTTACTTTGATAGTAAGGGAAGGGCCTGTCTACTGTCTACCTTATCCATCCTTATCTACACACACCTTGAGTTGCTGCTAGTCATACCTATAGCTATTGGAACTTGAACTTTGCTTGCCATTTTCGAGTTCTTGTCATAAAAATCATAAAAGTGTCGTAAATCCATAAATCGGCCTTTTCCAGGGTAATTTACGTAGGCATAGTTCTCTCGTCAGGAGAAAGTCTCGATCTGCTTAGACTAGCTCCTTTTTTTCGGTCTATATATTTTGGAGACACATGCCATCACACATATATATACACATACAGACAGAGGGGCAGTTATCTCCCTGAGATGGTGTGACGATTCTCCCGTTCAATTCAACTCTGACTGACTGACATTGGCAGGCCAAAACGACAAGGAAAAGGAAAAGGAGAGAGAGAACGACGGCGAAGGGAAGTAAAAATAAAATACTACGCCATACCAGCAGACACCTTTAGCTACTTCTTACGTAAGTTGGTCTCGGTACTGAATAACTGAACTGATAGGCTATAGATATATATATCTCAAGTCATAATTGACATACAAAGATTATATCAGATGTAAGTCTTTACACATAAGTACAAGTCTGTCACTTCCAAAATGCGATGGAATGCTTTCCCTGGCTCCTGACTTCCTGACTGTATGGGTGAGTAAGGGTACTAATAAAAATTTTGGCTCAAAAACCTATCAATCGAAGGATGTAGGTAGTAGTAGTGGTACTAGTAGTGGTAGTTCTTAGCTCTAGTTGAGAATGGTGTCGGAGTGTGTGTTCTCAAGACAAAAACCCGGAATTCCATTATATATCCCGGGAACTTTTAATGTAGACACGGGAATTGAGAGACAAAAACTCTCCCAGTCAGTCCTGAGAGTGTGGAACTAGGAGCGGATTAAGTAATAGTGTACCTATGTACACAAGAGCCACAGTCTAACTATGTAGTCAGTCTAACAACTTTTAGTTCCTTTCTTTTTCCCTCCAGTTAATTCATAACTTGACTTTCTCACAGTGAAAGTATAATAGAAGGACACTGTACCGTTGCCGTTTTACTGCCAAAGGTATACCAGCTTTCTTTCACACACTCACCGTAATTATAGCTCAACGCCACAACCAACCAACCAACCAACTTCTTGAGTGAATCCGTACAGGTAAATATGTACGAAGTATATACCTTGCATTATACTGGTATAATGAGAAAGTACAAAGTGACAGCAACCAGAACCAGCGTCTCTACTTTCTCTATAAATACTAACCTAATACGTACAGCCCGCATCACCGCACCTCCGTCTTTTCCCTTAATTCATAATCTCGCTTGAGTCACAGGAGGAAGCTATAAGCTGAACAATACATCATAGGATGAATGAATAAATGTCGGCCAGGCAGAAAAAAATCCCTTGGAGTATTACATATTTGCTTGTTTAAACATAAGTTGTATTTTACCAACTCTCTCTCTCTCTCTACTTCACTGTCACGGCTATATTTATACGGGCTTAAATTAGAACGGAAACATCTTACACAGCTCTATTAGAGACTATATTTAGTGTGCAGGCAGTGTGTGTCGAAAGTTATAAATATAATGAATAAGTACCTATGTGGTACTTCCGTGCAGTGGTAGGGAGGTAGGTACTACGACATAATTATGCATCTGCACACATTTAACTTTTACCGTGCCACTACATACATACATATATATATATACTGAGTAGTAGTGAGCCGCAGTGCCAGCATGTCTGCACGTCTATCCATCTCACTGAAAGGTCGTGAGACAGAATTATAATCAGACTTCCAAAATACTTTGCAAAAAGAAGAAAAAAAAAATGAAGAACCCTCTCAGGTATAAGTTGAACTATTTTTGGGGGAAAAAAGGCTTTTATCACCCAAGTACTATCAACTATTCTTAGCCTGGCTGGATCTATACTGGTACTGGTATCTGGTACTGGAAGTGGAAGTGGAACTGCTATACAGTTATTCTGATCGTATAATGAGGAAAAAAGACAAAAATACCCGGGGATTATATTATTATAGTTCTGACAGAGTTTTTCTCTTCTATCCGTCACAGGATAGAAGAATTGGGGAGAAAAAAAATCATAGCATATTTTCGGTTTTTTTTGTGTGTGTTACGGGTATAATTTTTTTTATTATTATATTTTTAGGACTTACTCTGTGTGTTTGTGACTGTGACGTGACAGGCCCACACAGAGATATAATAATATATTTCCCTTTCCATCTATCTCCCTCCCGTCACTTCTCAGCTTCAACTTTTCTCGAAAAAACAAAAAAAAAATTTCCCTCATCATACAACTTTCCCTCGAGTTTTCACATTGCTGTAGGACACACACACAACTATGCACTCACACTACACATGGTTATCCCTATTAAATGTACAGTCACACTACAGACTACACAGTCAACAGTCCCAGGATGAGTAAAGGAGATCCGAAAGAGATGTACAGGAACACATTATAAGGGGCTCTATAATAACATGTACTAGTCGTAAGTAGGAGGTTGTGTTCGGATTTCGGAATTTTGGTTTTTTTTTGGTTAGTTTTTTTTTCATTTTTTCCCCCCTTCTATCCCTGTCCATTGTATTTGTGTTGGGTGGCATGGCTGAGGGCTGAGAGACAAGTTTATGGTTTATAGAATTGGATAATAAATAAAGAGCACTCGAAATACTTTTTTTTTTGCCTTTCTCCATTCCTCGGAACAGAGAGACAGAGAGTCAGTTCACAGTTGTGAGGGTCTGTCTTCTCTGTATTCTCTCTGCCGACTTTAGTTTTTCTATCTCTTGATCCTGAAACATCGGCTATTGATTTCCTGTCACCACTCATTCCTTTCTAGCGAGCGAAGATGGTAGGTTGGCTTTGGCTCTGGCTTGGGATTAGACTTTCTCCTATACATTATCTCTATCCGTCCGCGTACACCTACAGTAGGTACTTTTCTCCTATATTTTCTATTTCTTTTTTTTTTATTATTTCCAGCTCAAAATAGAACTGATAAGCTTATACATTATATCTGTACTTGTAGCCACTATCGTCATCATTCCCAGCTTTACATGGTAGGTGCCAGGATTGGCACACGGAACGATGGAATACACATTCCATTTGAAAGCCGGAGAAAGGAGGCATCTATAGCTCTTTCCCCTTCCGCTCTCTAAATTTCAGCTTAGACAAACCTCCGTCGTTCGTTTTCCCTTTTTTTTCCTCTGTTTTTTTAAAATCAAATCAGAGACTAAGAGTATCAGTAGAAGATAAATAAGGAATGAGATTCTACATGGGGATCGGAACAATTCAGATCACTTAAATAACATTGCACACCGTAGTTTTGCACTGTCAGAGAGTAGTGGTTGGGTCTCTACTCTCTTTTATATTCTATATAGCCACTCACACGTGTGTATCATGTCATACATACGTCATTGCAATATGAATTACAGATGGAAATCGAATTTTCAAGTTTATTTTTTGAGTGTGTGTGTGTAGGTCACCGAAGGACGAGCCTCTGGGTATGAATTAATCTACGTGTGTGCTCTGTGTGGGGGGATGGGATGTCAGTGTTCAGTGTGTCAGCCACTTTCTCTCCCTCCACATAATATAATTATTATATATACACTATGTTTTCATATTATGATCATGTTCATAGTAGTATTAATAGTATTTTGAGGAAACTGTAATATATATTGTAATAATAATATAGGTATGTATATAGTATATAGGTATCATCATCATGTCCTGATATATATAGTCCATTTTTTTTTGCAAATACATAGTGCATCATTACCTATTAATCTATCCTTCCTTTTTCCTCTCTGTTTTTACTTGTTATGGAAATATTCCCCTTAGCACATCCGAGATCGTTTTTTTTTCTTCTTCTTTAAGTAAGTATATCAGTAATTATAAATTTCTACGAAAAACGAGATGGGATTTATATATAAGTAATGTATTTTAGTAGTTATACATTGTAGAATTGTAGTTAACTGTATATTTCAGTATTTTTTTTATACTATAAGTTTTTGTGTGTCCAGGAATATATTTTGTAGGTATTATAATATGTATTTAATTATGATTATAATTATATATAATATAGGTAATTTATATTCTCCATATGGATTACTTTTTTTGGATTACACTAATAGTAATAGTATTTAGTACAGGTTACACATACAATACAAACATTGGGGGGTTATATCTTCTTAGGGCACGGAAACTGACTGGTAATTTTGTATTCTGGTTTATAGGTTTGTGGTGGTGATGGTTATGGTGGTGGGTATGTATGTATTTTAGGAATACGATTACGTAATTTCTAATTTTATACACAAAAACATACTTGATAACATAATTTATAATTTTAATACTATTTCCTATAGAATATAATGAACCACCAAAGAACATAGGAACACTAGTACTTCAAAACTACCTACAAACATGTAATCATCGAACTACCAGGTATGAACATTACATAAATTACTAATTACATACATAATACAGGACCGACTGGAAAGTGGAACTACGAACGAAGTATGTATGTACATGCTAAAATGGACTGAACTACAATGTAATTAAGTAGTAGTACATAGTACTGGCATACCGTGTATGCACGTTCATGTAATCTAAAATCTAATAATACAGCAATATGTAATAATAACAAGTAATTAACTACAATCGTAGGTAATCGTAATCGCAATCGTAGTTTTTGTATAATAATATACTATACATACATGAGTTTGGAAGGAACGACAGTTTTTTATTATTTCAGGTCATAGGTCAAGGTCAAGGGTTACACTGGACTGGACACTCACTGATGACTGACTAACGGTAGTTTCATACTTGTGACGAAGCAAATTTTGTTTTGTTTATTTTAATTTTAGCGGAAAAGATCTGTTTTTGTTCTAATCTGTCATCTGTAAACTGTTGACTGTCAACTATCGTACTTACTACTAAAAATGGGATCAACTTAATAATAATACATACGTTGGTGGTTTTTTTCTTGGGTCCTTGACCTTGATTTCACTTGCGACTTTGCAACAATTGTTAATTTTAACCAAAACAATTTTTAATTGATGCTTCCCGAGTTTCAGGCGCACGCTCAACTACTGATAACTTCAGCAAACTGACTGCAAACTTACTAACAACTGTTAAACCGTTCGGTTTAATTCCCTAACAACTGTTTTAAACCGTTCAGTTTAATATTCTAACAACTGTTAAACCGTTTGGTTCAACAATCTAACGCCTGTTAAATCGTTCGGTTTAACTCCCTAACAACTGCTCCAACAGTTGCAAGTGAAGCCCAGGTTTCCCGCACCACTGTAATAACCATAGTTTTGCTAGTTAGTAGATCTATCATACCATTATTAATTCCACTTTTATTATGCGGAGCTAGAGATCAGAATCAATAATCAATGGAGAGATGATGATGATGATGAAGATGATGTGCAACATTCATGATTGGTGCATATATTTTTACATGTAATTATCTACGTCTGGAACGCTCTAAAGTTCTAAGTTAAAATACCGTAGTGTTAAAAGTTGGTAGACACTAATAATTATTATGTAAGTTGATGAGATTTAGAATCGCTATTTATGGAATTTGCTACTTTTTTTTCTAGCAGTTTTGTTTGTGTTCAGAAACAGCGTGTACTACAGACTACAGATCTGTCATCTATCCCGTCCCGTCATCCTGTCCTACTCTTTGCCGAAGATTCCTCTTTTAGTTCTGAATCTGTGTGTGTGTGTGTGATGTAGAGACATATATTTATATGACATAATCAAAGAACCAACCTACTAGTAGTTTGTTAAGTGATACATTACACAAGGTTAAAACTACCGTGTTTCTTTTTGCATTTAATTTAATGTAAATTATTGTAAACTGTATACACTTATGGGTATTCTGTAGTTACAGGTTACATGTATTTATTTTTATTTTAATTATCATAGTATTTAGGTAGATATTGTAATAGTTTATTTATATACATACAAGACTTTACAGATACATAGCAACAGCAAGTTTTGACGGGAGTACATATGAATAGTTTGTTTCCAAAGCACGTTAAGTCCATTTTCGCTACTTTACAGGAGACACAAAAATGTAATTATTAAGGACACCAGAAATATGCTTTATAAATGCTTAAAAATATGCTTTTTTCGTTACTTAAAAAAGCTCATAAATGC